>JAYESA010001141.1:40000-50000 GCA_036927795.1 Iris macrosiphon | reverse complement strand
GCAGACAAACTGTGCGAACGGTAGCAAACGCACCAGTTTCTGCGCACGCAAGCAGTTTCTGTGCACGGGCGTGGGGCTGTCGGGGTGTATCGGCCGCACGGGGCAGAGCAACGCTGCAGTTGCAGCACATTCTGCGCACCCAACAAGTTTATGTGCACGGGGGCGGGGCTGACAGGGTGTATAGGCCGCACGGGGCAGACAAACCGTGCGGTTGCAGCACTTCCTGCGCACGCAAGCAGTTTCTGTGCACGGTCGTGGGGCTGACAGGGTGTAGCTGTCACGCCCCGATTCCGTGGAATCGATAGTCGTCCCCCGGACGTGACCGCCGTGCGGGCCTAGGTTGCGCACCGCACAAGGCTAAGTATTTTTGTTTCGCATAGCGAGCACATATTCAGAGTACGCAGATAATTGAACACAGATTGAAACATGGAAAAGTTCTCTTTTATTGATAATATGAACATCTATTACAAACTCCTTGAACTGAGTCATAAGGATTGCCTCTATGGGCTTACAAAAGTATTGACACAAAATGAGATAGCAGTCCTGTACATTACATCCCTTACTAAACTCAAAATGTAAGACCTTGGGACGGAACGACTGCCTTGCCACGAAGCTGCATGATTGCTTTGGTGGCTAGCTTCTTCTTTAAAATGTTTCTTCTTCAAAATGCTTCAAGGTGGCACGGTCGAGGCGTGCCTACAGCTGGACTGGATTGGGGGTTTGTCTCCTGCTCCTCGCTCGGTTCTTCCTAGCGCGGGGAACCTGTTTCAACGAGGGTCAGTACATCGAAACGTACTGGTGAAGGCAAGCTATCCCAACTATACCAATCAACACATTGTTTTAATGAAGCATGCAAATTTGTGGGTTTCTATCTTGCCTTAGTTCATTTTACAACAAGACATAGATATAGAATCATTGAAATGACTCGTCACCGTTCGGTGATATTTACCTGTCCGTCTGAACCACCTGCACAATACTTACCTTGCCTTCCCTGTCAAGAAGACACAAGTTAGTAGCAACAGGTTTAAATATACGAGGGGATCACTGGCACGTTGCCATAATGGACGGGCTAGTCTCAGTACGGAGTGCCATGCGACGCATAGATCAGGGCGTCCCAAGGCATTCCGTCCTATAGCAGGTGACTATCAGGAGTTCCGTCCGGATCGGATCGGTGCCAGTGCCCCAGCGACCGTCCGCAGGAACTAAGACCTTGTGCACAAGTTGTCCGTGATCAACGCAGTACACTAATATTAGCAATCGAGGCAAAACAGGATATATCAGGAGCATGGCAGTGCAGGGCAAGATTTACTTTTGCATAGCCTATCTGTTCAGTTTATGGCATTGAAAATGTGTTCTATACATAGCACAGTTCTAAGAAGAAATATACATTCTAACTTATATTTATGCATATGATGAACATTCCAACGAGCAAGCATATAAGTAAGTAACCGTTCATAAGTTTCATTTGACAAGCAATATTTCCCAAGTCTATTCCCTTATTATCTTGATATCTTTTAGTTATTTACTTGGTATCGTTTGATCGGGGCAAGCACGAACACGAGCTTTTAGATGTGAAGACTAGCAAGTAGGGTAGCTAATCGGGTTGGTAGCCACTCACTTTTTAGTGGTTGGAAGGAGGAAGGAAGGAAGTGATTTAGGAGTCCGCTTGAGCGACGCCTAGTGCTGGATCACCTGTATTGACACGAACAGCTGATCAGTACTTCTTCCTCTCTTTTCCATTATCGGAATTGAAGTGCAGTCCTAAGAACGAAAGCAATGAAATCCATCGAAACCGTTCAAGAAAACCCAAACAAATCCGAAATCCAACTCAAGGCACGAAAGCAACAAGCGACAGCGAAAACTAGGCAACAAAGAATGCAGCGGAGAGGTCCCTCCTGACTCTGCCGCTAAGTCGATCCTTGGGGCACGGTCCACTGAATATGGGAATCGATTCCGAAGAAACAAATCCATAACGAGGACGAGTTCTTAATTCAATCTATCCCGATCGAACGATACCGTCTTAGTATTTCTTAGCCGCGCTCCCCGAATAGGGGGAACGGGGCACCACATCCTACCCAACCAATTGGAAGTTTCGTCCCGAAACTTAAGGAATAAAACCTACCACTAGGAAATAACGAGGGGAACCGTTCCCTCATATCAGATTCAAGCTCCCAAGTAGATTCTTCGACTGAGTGATTCCGCCAAAGCACGCGCACTAGAGGAACCGAACGGGTCCGAAGCAGCTTTTCTTTTCTATCCAAAATTTGCACAGGCTGTTCTACGTACGTCAAGTCGGCTTGTAGGTTCAGTTGGTCCAGGTCTACCACATGGCTCGGGTCGTACACATATTTCCTAAGCTGTGAAACATGGAATATATCGTGTACGTCGGATAGGGATGGTGGTAGAGCAATCTGATACGCAACTGAGGCAACCCGCTTTAGTATTTCGAACGGGCCGACAAATCTCGGACTCAGCTTTCCCTTTGCTCCGAACCTGCTGACTCCTCGCATGGGCGAGACCTTGAGGAATACTCGGTCGCCTGCTTGGAACTCTAGTGGTCTTCGATGTGTATCCGCGTAGCTCTTTTGACGACTTTGAGCTATCTTTAATCTGTCCCGAATCAGCCGAATCTTCTGGACGGTCTGCTCCACGAGCTCAGGGCCAAGTACTTGCCGTTCTCCAACTTCGTCCCAGCAGATAGGAGATCTACACTTCCGCCCGTATAACGCCTCATACGGCGCCATTTGAATGCTTGATTGATAACTATTATTGTAAGCAAATTCAGCTAGAGGTAGATGAAGGTCCCAACTAGTCTTCGTATCCAAGGCGTAGAGTCGCAGCATGTCTTCGAGGATCTGGTTGACACGTTCGGTTTGGCCGTCGGTCTGTGGATGGTAGGCGGAGCTAAACTTCAACTTCGTCCCCATTGCTGACTGCAGGCTTCCCCAGAAACGTGATATGAATCGACCATCTCGATCGGAGACTATGGTTACGGGCACGCCATGGAGTCGAACGATTTCGTTGAGGTATATCTGAGCCAGGCGGTCGGCACTCCAAGTAGATTTGATAGGCAGAAAGTGAGCTGACTTGGTGAGTCGATCGACGATAACCCAGACTGCGTCATGTCCTCGTTGCGTCCTCGGCAAGCCAACAATAAAATCCATCGTTATATCATCCCATTTCCACTCCGGAATAGCAAGGCTCTGCAGTTCTCCGCCTGGTTTCTGGTGTTCGGCCTTTACTCGTTGACAAGCCATGCAATGCGACACAAACTGCGCCACATCCTTTTTCAAGCCGTGCCACCAAAACGTCGTGCGAAGATCCCGATACATCTTTGTGCTACCCGGATGAGAAGTATAGCTTGCATAATGGGCTTCCGTGAGTATCTCTTCCCTGAGGGCCGCGTCGTTTGGAACGCACAGTCTTCCCTTCACTCGAAGCATCCCATCCGTGCTTACCGCAAAGTCGGACGCCTTCCCTGCTGAGATAAGGGCATGAATCTTTTGCAGGAACGGGTCGTCCTTCTGAGCGGTCTTTACTCGTTGTAACAAGTCGGGTTCGAGGCGGAGTTGTGATACTTGCGCCCACTTTGTGTATCTGATTTTTAAGGTAATGCCCAGTGATTCAAGATCTCGGTGCAGCCTATCATCAATAGCCAAACTTCCTGCAAACACTCGACTCAGTGCGTCAGCTACGACGTTTCCCTTGCCAGGCGTGTATCTGATCATGAGGTCGAAGTCGCTTAGGAGTTCAAGCCATCGCCGCTGCCGAAGATTCAAATCTTTTTGAGTATACAAATATTTCAAACTTTTATGGTCCGTATAGATTTCACACGGAACTCCGTAAAGATAGTGGCGCCACAGCTTTAATGCAAACACTACCGCGGCAAGCTCGAGGTCATGCGTTGGGTAGTTTTGCTCGTGAGGCTTTAGCTGTCTAGACGCGTAGGCGATCACTTTGTCACGTTGCATCAGGACACATCCTAGTCCCCTTCCCGATGCATCGCTATATATTTTGAAGTCATCTGGTCCGTTTGGCAAAGTAAGGACCGGGGCGGAGACGAGGCGCTGCTTTAACTCCGTAAACGAAGCTTCACAGTCGTCCGTCCAAGTAAACTTTGCACCCTTCCGTGTGAGCTGCGTCAAAGGCGAAGCAATCCTAGCAAAATTTTGTATAAATCTTCGGTAGTACCCTGCCAGGCCAAGGAAACTTCGGATGTCGCTAGCTGACTCCGGTCGTTTCCACTGCGTGATTGCTTCTATTTTCTTCGGATCAACTGAGATGCCTTCCGAGGAGATGATATGCCCCAAAAATGAAATACTGTCCAGCCAAAATTCTGATTTGCTTAATCTGGCATACAACTTGTGGTCTCGAAGGGTTTGCAACACCATCCGCAGGTGTCCTGCGTGCTCATCCCTAGTCTTCGAGTACACTAAGATGTCATCGATAAACACCACCACGAATTTATCGATGAAGGGCCTAAAGACACGGTTCATCGTATCCATGAATGCAGCAGGAGCATTCATCAGTCCAAACGGCATCACGGAAAACTCGTAATGGCCGTAGCGGGTTCTGAAAGCAGTCTTGGGTACGTCTTCTGGCTTAATCTTCAGCTGGTGATAGCCCGAGCGAAGATCTATTTTTGAAAACACTGCTGCTCCTTGTAGTTGATCGAACAAGTCATCAATCCGTGGCAGAGGATATTTGTTTCTGATTGTGACCTTATTCAATTCTCTGTAGTCAATGCATAGGCGTAGAGTTCCGTCCTTCTTCTTCACGAAGAGCACGGGAGCGCCCCAAGGAGACACGCTTGGACGGATGAACCCGCGATCAAGCAATTCCTGGAGTTGGCGCTTTAGTTCCTTCAGCTCTGCAGGGGCCATTCTGTATGGAGGTTTGGAGATCGGCTGCGTGTTCGGAAATGTGTCAATAGTGAATTCAATCTCTCGATCGGGCGGCATGCCGGGTAGTTCGCTCGGAAATACGTCGGGGAACTCCGCCTCAACGGAATTAGGCTCGACGTTTGCGTAGTCCTGCCGCGCATCCCGAACTGATGCTAGAAATCCCTCGCAGCCTGTGTAGAGCATTCGCCGAGCAGATTTTGCCGAAATCACCATGCAGGCCCTGGTCGCATCGTTCGCTGGACTACTGGTGTAACAGAACACGGCTTCTCCGGGCAGACGGAAAATGACTCGCTTCTCTGCACACTCAATGGTTGCCGCGCATGCGCCTAGCCAGTCCATTCCCAAGATAATATCATAGTCCCTAACATCTAGAACTAAGACATCGAGCGACAGCTTCTTCTCCCCAATACAAATGTAACCACCTAGGCATACTGAACGAACAGGGATTTTTGTACCAGAGGGGGTGCTAACATTTAAATCTAAGTGCAACGGAGTCATTTTTACATTGTTTTCCACGGCAAAATTTGTGGAAATAAAACTATGCGTTGCACCTGAATCAAATAGAACACGAGCAGGTATATTATTGAAAAGTAAGGTACCTGACACGACGGTATCCGAAGCTAATGCTTCTTCCCGTGTCATGGTGTAGACTCGGCCTTGAGCTTGATTACGCCCTGGCTGAGGCGCCGCTCGGTTTGCTTGAGGAGCCGGAGTCTGTTCTGGCTGTGGCGGTGGACGACGCGGACAGCTGTTAATCTGATGGCCTGGATCGCCGCAACGGAGACAAGTCCCTAGCTTGCGGCGACAATCTTTTTCGATATGCCCTGGCTTCCTGCAAAAGTTGCAGGTCTTGCTAGTGTCTCCACGCTGTTTACCGCCGTTATTTGGACGCTTTGCAGCGTTGTTTCCTCTATCATTGCCTTGGCGTTTGTGATTGGAAGTTTGCACAGCGCCGGCAGCAACGTGAGGATACTGCGGTTCTAGGGAGAGGGCATGGTTTAATACTTCCCTCATCGTCTGATACTGTGGGACGGATACGTGCCCGTGGATGCCAGGACGTAGCCCTCCCTCGAATCGTCTGGCACGACTCGCTGCATCCGGTAGGTAAGCGGCAGCAAATTTGGCCAGTTTGTTGAATTCTGCCGAGTATTGCTTCACCGTCATACTGCCCTGCCGGAGCTGAACGAACTCATTTTCCCGTTGACGTCGTAGAGGCGGGGGTACAAACTCCTCCTCAAACGCGGCACGAAAAGTCGTCCACGCGATCGCCTCCTCCCCACGGCCAAGTTGAAGAGATCGTCGATGCACGTCCCACCAGTCGTGCGCATTGAGACGAAGCAGTAGTTGGGCACAGGTGACGCGCTTGTCTTCCGGCACCTCCAGGAGGGAAAAATGATCTTCAAGCTCGGCAAGCCAATCTAGGGCCACGATCGGGTCCTCAGTCCCTTCGAATGGCGTGTTGCAGACCTTCTTGAAGTTTCCAAAGGAGAAGGTAGTCACTTCCCTCGTCCTTGGCACGGGCGATGGTTCGACTTCAAGCGCTGGCTGCTCCACTGGTGTAGCTGTCGTTGCGGCAGAATGGTTGGAGGCCAGGGTCTGAACAAGCTGTTGCAGGGTATCTACCTGCTTTTGTTGGACTGAGAGCCTTGCCTCTAGGTTGCTCTCGAACTTGGCTTGGCGGGCATCATCCCTCTGTCGTTGCTCGGTTAACATTTGCATCACTTGTTGAATCGAGTCTGTTTGAGACATGCCTCGTTGGCTCCGAGAGCTTCCTGATGTTCCGGAGCTGCTCTCCTGAGTCCGAGGCTCACCTGGCGCCAGCGCTGATGGTTGCGCTTGCGTCGTTCCTTGAAAGGAAGGTAAATTACATCAGGATCATAATGTATTATGGACTTATTGCATGAACGTATCTCATTTTGGCCTTAACGAGTTCAGGAGTTCGCATAGGCGAGTTATCGCTAAGGGAACTTTTCCAGTTTACGAGTCAAAGGAACTTTGAAGCTGTGCTCTGATACCAACATGTCACGCCCCGATTCCGTGGAATCGATAGTCGTCCCCCGGACGTGACCGCCGTGCGGGCCTAGGTTGCGCACCGCACAAGGCTAAGTATTTTTGTTTCGCATAGCGAGCACATATTCAGAGTACGCAGATAATTGAACACAGATTGAAACATGGAAAAGTTCTCTTTTATTGATAATATGAACATCTATTACAAACTCCTTGAACTGAGTCATAAGGATTGCCTCTATGGGCTTACAAAAGTATTGACACAAAATGAGATAGCAGTCCTGTACATTACATCCCTTACTAAACTCAAAATGTAAGACCTTGGGACGGAACGACTGCCTTGCCACGAAGCTGCATGATTGCTTTGGTGGCTAGCTTCTTCTTCAAAATGTTTCTTCTTCAAAATGCTTCAAGGTGGCACGGTCGAGGCGTGCCTACAGCTGGACTGGATTGGGGGTTTGTCTCCTGCTCCTCGCTCGGTTCTTCCTAGCGCGGGGAACCTGTTTCAACGAGGGTCAGTACATCGAAACGTACTGGTGAAGGCAAGCTATCCCAACTATACCAATCAACACATTGTTTTAATGAAGCATGCAAATTTGTGGGTTTCTATCTTGCCTTAGTTCATTTTACAACAAGACATAGATATAGAATCATTGAAATGACTCGTCACCGTTCGGTGATATTTACCTGTCCGTCTGAACCACCTGCACAATACTTACCTTGCCTTCCCTGTCAAGAAGACACAAGTTAGTAGCAACAGGTTTAAATATACGAGGGGATCACTGGCACGTTGCCATAATGGACGGGCTAGTCTCAGTACGGAGTGCCATGCGACGCATAGATCAGGGCGTCCCAAGGCATTCCGTCCTATAGCAGGTGACTATCAGGAGTTCCGTCCGGATCGGATCGGTGCCAGTGCCCCAGCGACCGTCCGCAGGAACTAAGACCTTGTGCACAAGTTGTCCGTGATCAACGCAGTACACTAATATTAGCAATCGAGGCAAAACAGGATATATCAGGAGCATGGCAGTGCAGGGCAAGATTTACTTTTGCATAGCCTATCTGTTCAGTTTATGGCATTGAAAATGTGTTCTATACATAGCACAGTTCTAAGAAGAAATATACATTCTAACTTATATTTATGCATATGATGAACATTCCAACGAGCAAGCATATAAGTAAGTAACCGTTCATAAGTTTCATTTGACAAGCAATATTTCCCAAGTCTATTCCCTTATTATCTTGATATCTTTTAGTTATTTACTTGGTATCGTTTGATCGGGGCAAGCACGAACACGAGCTTTTAGATGTGAAGACTAGCAAGTAGGGTAGCTAATCGGGTTGGTAGCCACTCACTTTTTAGTGGTTGGAAGGAGGAAGGAAGGAAGTGATTTAGGAGTCCGCTTGAGCGACGCCTAGTGCTGGATCACCTGTATTGACACGAACAGCTGATCAGTACTTCTTCCTCTCTTTTCCATTATCGGAATTGAAGTGCAGTCCTAAGAACGAAAGCAATGAAATCCATCGAAACCGTTCAAGAAAACCCAAACAAATCCGAAATCCAACTCAAGGCACGAAAGCAACAAGCGACAGCGAAAACTAGGCAACAAAGAATGCAGCGGAGAGGTCCCTCCTGACTCTGCCGCTAAGTCGATCCTTGGGGCACGGTCCACTGAATATGGGAATCGATTCCGAAGAAACAAATCCATAACGAGGACGAGTTCTTAATTCAATCTATCCCGATCGAACGATACCGTCTTAGTATTTCTTAGCCGCGCTCCCCGAATAGGGGGAACGGGGCACCACAGTAGCGGCCGCCCGGGGGCAAGGCAGCGAGCAGTTTCTGCGCACGGGGGCAGACAAACTTAGCAAACGCACCAGTTTCTGCGTACGCAAGCAGTTTCTGTGCACGGGGGCAGACAAACTGTGCACGGGGGCAGACAAACTGTGCAAACGGAGCAGTTTCTGCGCACGCAAGCAGTTTCTGTGCACGGGGGCAGACAAACTGTGCACGGGGGCAGACAAACTTAGCAAACGGAGCAGTTTCTGCGCACGGGGGCAGACAAACGTAGCAAACGCACCAGTTTCTGCGCACGCAGGCAGTTTCTGTGCACGGGCGTGGGGCTGTCGGGGTGTATCGGCCGCACGGGGGCAGACAAACTTAGCAAACGCACCAGTTTCTGCGCACGCAAGCAGTTTCTGTGCACGGGGGCAGACAAACGTAGCAAACGGAGCAGTTTCTGCGCACGGGGGCAGACAAACTTAGCAAACGCACCAGTTTCTGCGCACGCAAGCAGTTTCTGTGCACGGGCGTGGGGCTGTCGGGGTGTATCGGCCGCACGGGGCAGAGCCACGCTGCAGTTGCAGCACATTCTGCGCACCCAACCAGTTTGTGTGCACGGGGGCGGGGCTGACAGGGTGTACAGGCCGCACGGGGCAGAGAAACCGTGCGGTTGCAGCACTTCCTGCGCACGCAAGCAGTTTCTGTGCACGGGCGTGGGCCTGACAGGCCGTATCGGCCGACCGGGGGCGAGCAACGTGAGCGGCCCGCGGCAGATTCTGCGCCCCGCGGCAGTTTCTGCGCCCCGCGGCAGATTCTGCCCACGGCGTGGGCCTGACACGCTGTATCGCGCGCACGGTTTCGCGTTGCGGCGCGGCGCAAAAAATGACAAGCTCCTCGGGCACTTTGGTCCCCCCTAGTCAGCCCCACAATAAAACTGCAAATCTATTATAGGGGGAAGGTGGTGTTCGCGGAGGGTTTCGTCGCGCGCGACGGGCCCGTCCGCACGGAGGCGAGGATTTCGACGACCCCGTGCTCCACGATGCGTCCACCGCGGCTGACCCGTGCGCGCGGCGCCGCGCTGAGGCGACCCGCGCATCGAGCGGCGGCATCGCTCGAGCGAGGCGAAGGATTCCAGGGGCGCGGTGCGCTGCGTTGCAGCAGTTTCTGCGCGCGCGCTGCGGTCCCCCTGCTGTGCGACAGAAACAGCCGCGTCTCGTGGCTGCTCCTTGCCCCCGTGCGGGCGGGGGGTTGGGCAAGTTTCCTCTAGAAATGACAAGCTCCTCAAGCACTTTGGTCCCCCGGAGTC
>JAYESA010001140.1:0-60636 GCA_036927795.1 Iris macrosiphon | reverse complement strand
ACACATCTAAGCTCGTTCTATACCATAATTAGAATCCCTCATCTGTACCCGTTTTCACCAATCCAAGCTCGTTCTATACCATAATTAGAATCCCTCATCTATACCCGTCTTCATCAATCTATGTCTATTCTAAAGCATATCTATGTTAGAATTACCCATATGTACTCGTTTTAACCATTCTACGCTGTCGTATACCACCCATCCACACCCGTTTTTACCATTCCATATCCGTTTTATATGATATTTTTGTTTAAAATCACCGATCTAAACATGTTTTCAGCATGCTGTGCTCATTTTGTGCCATATTTCGGTTAGAATCCCCCATTTATACTCGTTTTAAGTATTCTACGATACTTTGATACCTTATTTCGATTACAATCGCATTTCAGTACCCATTTCCAAAAATCTACGCCACTTTTATACCATATTTCGGTTTGAATCACCCGTCTATACTCGTTTTCACCGATCCACGCACATTCTACACCATATTCCCGTTAGAATCACTCATCGGTAATTCACGATTCAACTCTTGTTTTATATAATATTTCGGTTAGAATCAGCGATCCAAACTCGTTTTCATCATCCTACGATCATATTATACAATATTTCAGTTCGAATCACCTGTTTATACTCGCTTTAACTATTTTACGAGCACTTGATGTCTTATTTCGGTTAGAATCATATTTCTACACTCGTTTCACAAATCTAGGCCAGTTATGAACCTTATTCCGGTTAGAATCTCTCGCCTACACTCATTTTCACCATTCTACGCCCTTTCTACATATAATTTCGGTTAGAATCGCACATCTGTGCTCGTTTTCTCCATTCCACACTTGTTTTTATACCGTATTCTGGTTAGAGTCACCCATCCATAATCGTTTACATTAATTCGATTCCATATTTTCGGTAAGAATTGTCTATTTATACTTGTTTTCAACAATCTAAGCTCATTTTATACCACAATTTTGGCTAGAACCACCCATCTATACTAGTTTTCATCCATCTATGCCTATTCTACACCATATATCGGTAAGAATCACCCGCCTATACTCGTTTAAACCATTCTGCGCTCTTTCTATATCATATTATAGTTAGAATCACGCATCTATACTCGTTTTTACCATTCTGCGTCCGTTCTATGGCCTATTTTGGTTAGAATCACCGATCCCGACATGTTTTCAGCACTCTAAGCTTATTCTATATCGTATTTCGGTTAGAGTCGCTCATTTATGCTCGATTTCACCATTCTGCGATCATTTGATACCTTATTTCGATAACAATCACATTTCAGTCCTCGTTTTCACAAATCTACGCTACTTTTTCTACCCTATTTTGGTTAGGATCTCCCATCTCTACTCGTTTTGACCAATCTACGCACATTCTACACCATATTCCTATTAGAATCACTCATCTCTACTCGTTTACCACATCTCGATTAAAAATGACGCTCTAAACTTGTTTTCATCATCCTACGGTCATATTATACCATATTTCGGTTCGAAGCACCCGCTTGTACTCGTTTTTACCATTTTACGAGCATTTGATGTCTTATTTCGGTTAGACTCATATTTTTATTCTCGTTTCGCCATCTAGGCCAGTTATGCACCTTATTTCGGTTAGGCCAGTTATGCACCTTATTTCGGTTAGAATCTCCCGTCTATATCCATTTTTACAATTCTATGCCCATTCTACACCATAATTCTTTTAGAATCACTCATCTGTGCTCGTTTTCACGATTCTACCGCTATTTTATGCAATATTTCGATTAGAATCTACGATCTAAGTTTGTTTTCGTCATTCTACGACCATATTGTACCATATTTCGGTACGAATCGCCCGTCTACACTCATTTTTGCTATTTCACGAGCATTTGACACCTTAATTCGGTTAGAATCTCATTTCTATACTCGTTTCACCGATCTAGAACGGTTGTATACCTTATTTTCGGTTGGAATCTCCCATCCGTACTCGTTTTCACCATTCCACGCCCGTTCTACACCATAATTTTTGTTTGAATCACACATCTAGGCTCGTTTTCACCATTCTACACTTGTTTTTATACCACATTTCGGTTAGAATCACTCATCTATACTCGTTTTCATCATTCTACGTTCAGTATGTTCCATGTTTCTGTTAGAATTACCAATTTATACTCGTTTTCACACATCTAAGCTCGTTCTATACCATAATTAGAATCCCTCATCTGTACCCGTTTTCACCAATCCAAGCTCGTTCTATACCATAATTAGAATCCCTCATCTATACCCGTCTTCATCAATCTATGCTTATTCTAAAGCATATCTATGTTAGAATTACCCATATGTACTCGTTTTAACCATTCTACGCTGTCGTATACCACCCATCCACACCCGTTTTCACCATTCCACGTCCGTTTTATATGATATTTTGGTTTAAAATCACCGATCTAAACATGTTTTCAGCATGCTGTGCTTATTTTGTGCCATATTTCGGTTAGAATCCCCCATTTATACTCGTTTTAAGTATTCTACGATACTTTGATACCTTATTTCGATTACAATCGCATTTCAGTACCCGTTTCCAAAAATCTACGCCACTTTTATACTATATTTCGGTTTGAATCACCCATCTATACTCGTTTTCACCAATCCACGCACATTCTACACCATATTCCCGTTAGAATCACTCATCGGTAATTCACGATTCAACTCTTGTTTTATACCATATTTCGGTTAGAATCAGTGATCCAACTCGTTTTCATCATCCTACGATCATATTATACCATATTTCAGTTCGAATCACCCGTTTATACTCGCTTTAACTATTTTACGAGCACTTGATGCCTTATTTCGGTTAGAATCATATTTCTACACTCGTTTCACCAATCTAGGCCAGTTATGAACCTTATTCCGGTTAGAATCTCTCGCCTACACTCATTTTCACCATTCTACGCCCGTTCTACATATAATTTCGGTTAGAATCGCACATCTGTGCTCGTTTTCTCCATTCCACACTTGTTTTTATACCGTATTCTGGTTAGAGTCACCCATCCATAATCGTTTCCATCCTTCTGCATTGATTCGATTCCATATTTTCGGTAAGAATTGCCTATTTATACTTGTTTTCAACAATCTAAGCTCATTTTATACCACAATTTCGGCTAGAACCACCCATCTATACTCGTTTTCATCCATCTATGCCTATTCTACACCATATATCGGTAAGAATCACCCGCCTATACTCGTTTAAACCCTTCTGCGCTCATTCTATATCATATTCTAGTTAGAATCACGCATCTATACTCGTTTTTACCATTCTGCGTTCGTTCTATGGTCTATTTTGGTTAGAATCACCGATCTCGACATGTTTTCAGCACTCTAAGCTTATTCTATACCGTATTTCGGTTAGAGTCGCTCATTTATGCTCGATTTCACCATTCTGCGATCATTTGATACCTTATTTTGATAACAATCACATTTCAGTCCTCGTTTTCACAAATCTACGCTACTTTTTCTACCCTATTTTGGTTAGGATCTCCCATCTCTACTCGTTTTGACCAATCTACGCACATTCTATACCATATTCCTATTAGAATCACTCATCTATACTCGTTTACCACATCTCGATTAAAATTGACGCTCTAAACTTGTTTTCATCATCCTACGGTCATATTATACCATATTTCGGGTCGAAGCACCCGCTTGTACTCGTTTTCACCATTTTACGAGCATTTGATGTCTTATTTCGGTTAGACTCATATTTTTATTCTCGTTTCGCCCATCTAGGCCAGTTATGCACCTTATTTCGGTTAGGCCAGTTATGCACCTTATTTCGGTTAGAATCTCCCGTCTATATCCATTTTTACCATTCTATGCCCATTCTACACCATAATTCTTTTAGAATCACTCATCTGTGCTCGTTTTCACGATTCTACCGCTGTTTTATGCAATATTTCGATTAGAATCTACGATCTAAGTTTGTTTTCGTCATTCTACGACCATGTTGTACCATATTTCGGTTCGAATCGCCCGTTTACACTCCTTTTCGCCATTTCACGAGCATTTGACACCTTAATTCGGTTAGAATCTCATTTCTATACTCGTTTCACCGATCTAGAACGGTTGTATACCTTATTTTCGGTCAGAATCTCCCGTCCGTACTCGTTTTCACCATTCCACGCCCGTTCTACACCATAATTTTTGTTTGAATCATACATCTAGGCTCTTCGTTTCACCATTCTACACTTGTTTTTATACCACATTTCGGTTAGAATCACTCATCTATACTCGTTTTCATCATTCTAGGTTCAGTATGTTCCATATTTCTGTTAGAATAACCTATTTATACTCGTTTTCACCAATCTAAGCTCGTACTATACCATAATTAGAATCCCTCATCTGTACCCGTTTTTACCAATCTAAGCTCGTTCTATACCATAATTAGAATCCCTCATCTATACCCGTTTTCATCAATCTATGCCTATTCTAAAGCATATCTATGTTAGAATTACCCATTGGTACTCGTTTTAACCATTCTACGCTGTCGTATACCACACAACCACACCCGTTTTCACCATTCCACGTCCATTTTATATGATATTTTGGTTTAAAATCACCGATCTAAGCATGTTTTCAGCATGCTGTGCTCATTTTGTGCCATATTTCGGTTAGAATCCCCCATTTATACTCGTTTTAAGTATTCTACGATACTTTGATACCTTATTTCGATTACAATCGTATTTCAGTACCCGTTTCCAAAAATCTACGCCACTTTTATACCATATTTCTGTTTGAATCACCCGTCTATACTCGTTTTCACCGATCCACGCACATTCTACACCATATTCCCGTTAGAATCACTCATCGGTAATTCACGATTCAACTCTTGTTTTATACCATATTTCAGTTAGAATCAGCGATCCAAACTCGTTTTCATTATCCTACGATCATATTATACCATATTTCAGTTTGAATCACCCGTTTATACTCGCTTTAACTATTTTACGAGCACTTGACGCCTTATTTCGGTTAGAATCATATTTCTACCCTCGTTTCACCAATCTAGGCCAGTTATGAACCTTATTCCGGTTAGAATCTCTCGCCTACACTCATTTTCACCATTCTACTCCCGTTCTACATATAATTTCGGTTAGAATCGCACATCTGTGCTCGTTTTCTCCATTCTACACTTGTTTTTATACCGTATTCTGGTTAGAGTCACCCATCCATAATCGTTTCCATCCTTCTGCATTAATTCGATTCTATATTTTCGGTAAGAATTGCCTATTTATACTTGTTTTCAACAATCTAAGCTCATTTTATACCACAATTTCGGCTAGAACCACCCATCTATACTCATTTTCATCCATCTATGCCTATTCTACACCATATATCGGTAAGAATCACCCGCCTATACTCGTTTAAACCATTCTGCGCTCATTCTATATCATATTCTAGTTAGAATCACGCATCTATACTAGTTTTTACCATTCTGCGTCCGTTCTATGGCCTATTTTGGTTAGAATCACCGATCTCGACATGTTTTCAGCACTCTAAGCTTATTCTATACCGTATTTCGGTTAGAGTCGCTCATTTATGCTCGATTTCACCATTCTGCGATCATTTGATACCTTATTTCGATAACAATCACATTTCAGTCCTCGTTTTCACAAATCTACGCTACTTTTTCTACCCTATTTTGGTTAGGATCTCCCATCTCTACTCGTTTTGACCAATCTACGCACATTCTACACCATATTCCTATTAGAATCACTCATCTATACTCGTTTACCACATCTCGATTAAAATTGACGCTCTAAACTTGTTTTCATCATCCTACGGTCATATTATACCATATTTCGGGTCGAAGCACCCGCTTGTACTCGTTTTCACCATTTTACGAGCATTTGATGTCTTATTTCGGTTTGACTCATATTTTTATTCTCGTTTCGCCCATCTAGGCCAGTTATGCACCTTATTTTGGTTAGGCCAGTTATGCACCTTATTTCGGTTAGAATCTCCCGTCTATATCTATTTTTACCATTCTATGCCCATTCTATACCATAATTACTTTTAGAATCACTCATCTGTGCTCGTTTTCACGATTCTACCGCTGTTTTATGCAATATTTCGATTAGAATCTACGATCTAAGTTTGTTTTCGTTATTCTACGACCATGTTGGACCATATTTCTGTTCGAATCGCCCGTTTACACTCGTTTTTGCCATTTCACGAGCATTTGACACCTTAATTCGATTAGAATCTCATTTCTATACTCGTTTCACCGATCTAAAACGGTTGTATACCTTATTTTCGGTCAGAATCTCCCGTCCGTACTCGTTTTCACCATTCCACGCCCGTTCTACACCATAATTTTTGTTTGAATCACACATCTAGGCTCGTTTTCACTATTCTACACTTGTTTTATACCACATTTCGGTTAGAATCACTCATCTATACTCATTTTTATCATTCTACGTCATGTTCCATGTTTCTGTTAGAATCACCTATTTATACTCGTTTTCACCAATCTAAGCTCGTTCTATACCATAATTAGAATCCCTCATCTGTACCCGTTTTCACCAATCTAAGCTCGTTCTATACCATAATTAGAATCTGTCACGACCCGCACCCGGTTTAGGGGCACGAGTGCGTGGGTACGTCCAGCCTACGCCGCAGCATCGGCGGTAGAACGCTGTCTAGGTATTGATACTATCTAACTAATGTCACGCAAATATCCAATCTCCATTAGGAGGCACGGATGACACAAATAGATGAACATATACTCAACCACAGAATTACAGCACGATAAGATTTCGAATAATAAAACTTAAATTAAACACAACACAAGTCCACAAGAAAACTTAACTTAACAATATCCAAGAATCATCAAAATGCCGGAGACAAATCCGGTACCAAATAGACTGTTAAAAGAACTAACTATGATTAATAACTTCCAGCTAGACCTCCTGAATCAACTACTACCAAGTCTGCAGCTACTCACCATAAGTGTCGGACAGCGGTCATCTAAGGCATAGTCTGGAAAAATGTTTCCAGTCAGGAAGGAGCAAAGCACAAACTCAAATAACAGTTCCATTAATTGATAATGTCTATAATACAATAAAACATGTCATGCTAGCTACTGAGAAGACAGTGGAATAATGTAATGACAGTTTAAGAGAGACAGGCAATAGGCAATGAAACACAGTCAGTGCATGTATAAAAATGAAAGAATAAGGAACAGTATCATATACGGGTGATGTAATATATGAAAATATAGAGAACTGTAACTATTCTAAGTGTTTGAAATAGTAGTTTCGAAATGTGATCGGCTTGGGAACATGTACGGTTGCTATAAGGCCTGGCTAATCATGGGTGAAGAGCATGATTAACACTTACAGTTTTTATACTACAAATAAGAGGTTATGATCACATTTCTTACTAACTACTTCCCCGCCCCAACTAGTACTGTGGATCCAACCATGACACGTCACGATACACGAGCAAGTAAAGTCTATCATGTACGGTTTCTAAATATACATGTCGTGTACAATGTCAATACGATAATAATGGTAACATCTCATGACTGTAAATCCAAGCTATACTAGTCCGTGTAGCACAGTGACAAAGATTCAGATGTAACATTTCATGATTTTTGAACTTATAGAATTTATCAAGAATTGGAATTTATCAGAGAATGTACTTGCCTTGGTCCTTAGCTGGTATTTATGGATGTCCTGTTTCAGAGTATCCCCTGGTAACCAACAGTCCTATAAACACATCACAATATGACATTTGAATCAGGGGCTATACTAACACACAATAGAAATGCACTGGCCTTAGGGCTACGCTAGGTACGGTAGGGGTCATCTATTAGATAGGCCAACTACATATATATATATATCCCTCAATTACAATAATAGATATAAGTAAAATATATACACTTTAAACAAAACTAATACTTGTATGTATATACAACATCTCAAATTAAATTAAAATATGCTAAGGTTTTATGCAAAACGTATACCAATATGAAAATATAACTCTACATATATACATTGATACCAAAATACGGTTATTTACATATTTGTTCATTTATCCCAAATTACGTTTTTATTAAATACTAATACCAAAATACGTTTTAATAAGTATACCCATACAAATATATACACATATGTTTTTGTATACCAAAATAATAATTATACTGTATACATACTTGCACCAAAATTACCACATATACAAAATATATATATACCATGATAGTACATGTATTTAAACATTTTATTCATAAATAACATACATGTACAAATATATATGAAATTATATCAAGTATATATATATATATACAAAATATATATATATATGCCAAACTTAATTATAGAATTTATTTAATTACCTACTATGCTCATATTAATCAGATATTAATAAAGTAATTAATTAAATATACTAATTACCACATTAATTAAATATATAATACTTTACATTAATTATACATACAAATTTAATTAAAAGCATATACTAATTTCACACTAATTTAAATATATAAACAAACATTTATATATTTATATACATTAGATATATATATATATACATTAATCAATATATACACAATTACATATACCAGGTATTTATATATATATCATACTAATATATATTAAACATAAATTTTAAATACATATTTATACTATTTATTTAAATACATACAATACCTTACATTAATTATATATACATATACAAAATATGCTAAGAAATATTTATACTAAATGTTTGTATACATATATACCAATATATATATATAACAATTTTATACTAAGTATATACCAAAAATATATATAAATGGATTTAAATATATACATATACGTATACACATTAATTACAGACACTCATATTATTAAATTATACATTACCATACTAACACATTAATTAAAATAACTATTTTACATATACATTGATTAACAATATACAATTATTCACATTAATTAAAAATACTTTTCAGTAATTATATATACATCCACATTGATTAATTATATATATAATCATATATAGGTATATATACATTAGATATATATATGCATATATGTATATATATATATATATATATAGATATATATATATATATATAAAGAGGGAAGGGGAGAGAGGAGGCTTACAGCAGGGGGGAGGAATGGCTCGCCGGCCGGAGCTCAGGGAAGGCCAGCGGGAGGAGCACAGCCGGACCGCGGAGCAAGGCCGCCGGGCTGTGAACGTCGGAGGGAGATCGCTCGGGCTCGGAGGTCAAGGCTGTAGGGAGGATGGAGGAGGATTCCTCCGGCGGGTCGGCCGGAGAAGAAGGCCGCCGGGGGAGCCTGGCTAGGCCGGAGCACACAGGGTCGGGGGAAATGGGGTGGAGATGGTGGTGGTGAGTGGTTGTGGAGGTGGTGGTGAATGGTTGTGGAGGTGGTGGTGAATGGTTGTGGAGGTGCAGCCGCGGCCGCCGGGATCGGGCTATGCCGGCTGGAGCAGCGGGTACTCGGCCGGGTGGCCGGGAAGAAGTCGAAGGAGCAGGGAGCTCCGGCTGTAGGGAGGGTCGCCGGCCGCCGGTGGCGCGAGGGGGCAGCAGAGAGCCGGGGCTGCACACAGAGGAGAACAGCGGGCGCCGCCGGGATCGGCTAGGCCACTGCCGGAGTTCAGGGTCTGGGGGAAAGGCACAGTAAGGTTGAGTTTCCCCCCCTTCTCCCCTATTTGAATTTTTGAACTTCAAAACAATACTAGAAGAAGAAGAAGAAAGGAAGAAGAAGAAGGAAGGAGAAGAAGAGAAGAAAAATAGAAGAAGGAAGGGGAAGAAGACTCCTACGTTGGGTTGAGGGGAGAGGCTTGTGAGGGTGGAGTTTTCTAGGTTATCTAGGGATTAGGGTTTAGGATGGGACATGATATTAAATAGGGAGGGTTTGTTGAAATGAAGGGTGAGGATGCACCCAATTAAATGGGTGGTCCAGATTCAACATGAAGGAATTTCATGCGGGGAATAATGCAATTTGGTCCACAATTAATTAACCTTTCCATTTGGTCTTGGACAATGGGGTGATGACACCTACAATTGAATAATTGCAACTTAGCCCCTAAATTCGGGAAATTGCACAAACACATGAAATGACGAAAATTGGGCGGGCGATTCGGGGTCCAGCATTTTGTAGGGTCAGGGGGTGCTGTAAGATGGGTATGGGCTGAATTTGGAGGGCACTGGAATTAATTTGGGATTTTAAAATCAGATAAAATGGTATCCTCAAATTAAATAGAAATAAATGCAAGTTGTGTTCAACAATTAATTAGGAGTACTTGGGGTCAAAATCAGATCAAGTCATCAATACCAATATTGAAGAAGACTCAGAACAGAATATTACCCTAATTTGGGTCGCACGAAAAATAGGTCAAGATGGCCTCCAATTTTCGGTTGGAACGCACAACGATACAAAAATAGGAAATTTAAAATAAACGTCCGCGACGATTTTTGTGCGGCCAGAAACAATGCATAGGGAGCAAAATTATGAGTTGCAAAAATAGCAGAATTGAAGGCGGGCATGTCTAGGGCAAGATGGTAAAATTTGTTGGAAGACAAAAGTCTGGATAGTGCTCCAAATATCGAAGCAAAGGCAAAGCGCAAAATATTAAATAAAATACAGTAATTAATTACACCTCCAATAAATTAATTCTAAAATAAAACAATTAACCTCAAAATTCATAATTCGGGCAGGTGCTATCTACTGGCTTCTAGGTCAGTCTGCTAGCTAAAATAAAATAATAAACACTGCATATAATTATATATTTAATTACACATCACACATAATAATTATTTTAAATCAAATACACCATCATGCAATTAATTAATTATAAATAACATAATATTAAATATTGAAAAATTCGAAAATACCCCTGTTTCCGGAATGTGATAGTGACAAGTCTACCCACCTTAAAAGAATTTCGTCCTCGAAATTTAAAATCCTCATATTAGCATTTAATCATACACATTATTATTTCCTCAATTTAAGTTTATCATCCATGAAATCTTTTAATACTCCACAATGTCCTTTCGCAAATTTCAAAATTCTAAAATTGTTGTATACCTGAAAATCTTCAAGTAAAATCAAAGTCCATCAAAATTTCCTTGGAAGTTTTTTTTTTTTTTTTTTTTTTTTTTAGCTACTAATTCGATACTCAGAATTTAATATCCACTCCTCAAAACTCAACAACATGATATTTAAGGATTCTCCAAATTGTTACATTCAAATATAAAGTTCTAAAATTCATAACTTTTAATTAAATATATGCATTGATAAATCTCCCAAAATTTCCAAATTAATAACCAACTTAAACATGTCATAATCTTTCCTGGAATTAATAAACCACCAATTATGCCATGTTAATTTCTTAACCATTTATTTAAATCAATAATTATCCTCAAATTTTAAATCCTCGATTGTTTTATTTATGTATTTACTACCATCAAAATTAAATTCCTCAAATTCAATGATAAATTCAATCATTTCATAATTTTCTAAAAATCAATGATTTAACAAAACTTCAATTACGCCATATCAAATTCCCAACTCTTTATTTAATTTAATATTTTTTCTCAAAAATTTTGGCACCTTGTCTCTCTTTGTCAAGTTATAACCTCTTCGTTAATCTTTATTACAGTTAAATCCTCAACAATCAAGTCTAAGAGAATTCTACCTACACCCATACAACATGCAACCTAAGGAATTATGTATGATCATGGTGTCTTTTGCCAGGGTATTACAGTCTCTGTAACAGAGGTACTACTAACTACATTATAACAAGAATTTATGCATACAGCTACGGTACTAAGGTATCAATCAATTAATCAAGTAGATAGGAACAGAATGAAGGAAAGAACAGAATTTGCTAACACATTACCTGCAGTATCGGTCTCCTCGACCGTCATCGCAAATGCCCGCCCTGCTGGGGTGGTTCCCTTTGCGGGTGCTGAGCAACATGCGGTTCCACAGGTAGCCTAACTGGATCTCTATAATTTGGAGTCGCGCGCTGGTTGAAAGAATAAGGAACTCGAAGACAATCCTTTATTCGATGTCCCGCAGCGCCACAGTGCAAACAAAGTCCCAGCCTCGTTCTGCAGCTCTTCCGAAGGTGACCTGGCTTCTTACAGAAATAACAAGTTCGTTGATCCTGCTGTACAGGAACTGGTGCCGGGTACTGCTGTTGATACGGAAATGCCCTCGGCTGCCACTGGCCAGGATACTGCTGGGCAACTCTCTCAACTGTCTGTAGTGCCATCTGGTGAGCGTTCTCCATGCTCTCTCTCATCAGCTCGGTTTGTGCCTGGTGCGCTTCTGCTTGCATCCTCTGAGCCTCAGCTTGAACTCGCTGAGCATCTGCCGCCATTCTCTGGGCCTCTACCATGCCTTGGATCAAGGTGAACATCTGTGCCCCGTCAATGGGCAAACCTCCGGGAATCAGAGTCGGTGGAGGAGGAAGGTTGTCCGTCACAGCTGCGGCAATCTTCTGAACAGGTGGAGAAGGAAGATCACCTACGTGCATCGGAGATGTAGGAGGAATTACTGCTGTCTGTCCCTCAGGTGGAGAGGTGGCAGACCCTTCTAAAGCTGGTGTTCCCGCTCTCGTAGATAGTGTCTTCGGCAACATCCTGAAGACAGATCCCAAAGAATCAATTTAGGCAAAATGCGATATCATCAAGGGAGGACAGTACAGTTCTAAAGAAGCAACATTCGAGATAAATAGATTGGAAATAAACCTTAGTTGTGATTGCACGGTCAAGATGTATCCATGGTCTGATACCTCTATCCCCTAGGGATCACAGTTCTACCACAAAACACACTCACTGCTAGCTTCCTTACCTACTGCAATTGCTAATACTAGTTAATCTTATCACTCAATGCATATCAATTTCAATACATCATACTAACTACTGCACCTTTTAATACAACCCTTGATGATCACCCAAGTCAGTTTGCAGTGAATTCTCAATCATACTCAAGCCAACCGATCCTTATACACATGCATCTCATCTACTTATATACTAATATATCTCTCTCACTATAAGATCTCATCCTCAATAGAATTCAAAAAACAACTCCTCGAATAAAATTTAAAGTAAATTGCATACACTTTCCTCAAGGTTAATTATTTAAATACTGAAATGAAAATTTTATCAACTCCAAAATCCTTACGGCTTGTCTAGGTTCCTCAAATTGAATCTGAATTCCTCGAAAATAAAATTTTTATAACCCTATTTCAACTCCTCAAATTTTAAAATTTTGCAATTTATTGAAATCTTCAAAATAAATTTTAATAACAATCTCAATCTTCTCAGAATCCTAAAATTTGAAATTCATTTTCAATCTTCAATTAAAATTTTAAATCCACCTTCTGTAGTCAAATAGCCCTAATGTTAATCCTTTTCACTGTCCTCATTGACGGCATCATCAAATAATATCATAAATTAGTCTATAAATTTCTCTTAATATGAAATCAACCCTACAATGAAACCCAAAATCCTAACTTAAAGACCTAAGTAACAACAATCAAATCAAGTGAAACCAAAATCCTAATTTAATAACAAATCAACAACAATCAAATCAATATCAATAAATGAGAATGGACAGAACAAGGGAATGAATTTAAATTGGAAGTTTCAACAAGATTCTCAAGGGTCATCCCAGGAATCTCTCAAGAAATTGTGATTGAGTATTTGCTCTCGTCCTAGTATCCTATGTCCTATGTCCTATATCAGGCACGCAGTAGTATAACAAGGATGTCACACTACTACGACATCGCTCTAATTGCGAAGTCAGACCTGCATGGGCCACCACTAAAAACGTGTCACGACCCGCACCCGGTTTAGGGGCACGAGTGCGTGGGTACGTCCAGCCTACGCCGCAGCATCGGCGGTAGAACGCTGTCTAGGTATTGATACTATCTAACTAATGTCACGCAAATATCCAATCTCCATTAGGAGGCACGGATGACACAAATAGATGAACATATACTCAACCACAGAATTACAGCACGATAAGATTTCGAATAATAAAACTTAAATTAAACACAACACAAGTCCACAAGAAAACTTAACTTAACAATATCCAAGAATCATCAAAATGCCGGAGACAAATCCGGTACCAAATAGACTGTTAAAAGAACTAACTATGATTAATAACTTCCAGCTAGACCTCCTGAATCAACTACTACCAAGTCTGCAGCTACTCACCATAAGTGTCGGACAGCGGTCATCTAAGGCATAGTCTGGAAAAATGTTTCCAGTCAGGAAGGAGCAAAGCACAAACTCAAATAACAGTTCCATTAATTGATAATGTCTATAATACAATAAAACATGTCATGCTAGCTACTGAGAAGACAGTGGAATAATGTAATGACAGTTTAAGAGAGACAGGCAATAGGCAATGAAACACAGTCAGTGCATGTATAAAAATGAAAGAATAAGGAACAGTATCATATACGGGTGATGTAATATATGAAAATATAGAGAACTGTAACTATTCTAAGTGTTTGAAATAGTAGTTTCGAAATGTGATCGGCTTGGGAACATGTACGGTTGCTATAAGGCCTGGCTAATCATGGGTGAAGAGCATGATTAACACTTACAGTTTTTATACTACAAATAAGAGGTTATGATCACATTTCTTACTAACTACTTCCCCGCCCCAACTAGTACTGTGGATCCAACCATGACACGTCACGATACACGAGCAAGTAAAGTCTATCATGTACGGTTTCTAAATATACATGTCGTGTACAATGTCAATACGATAATAATGGTAACATCTCATGACTGTAAATCCAAGCTATACTAGTCCGTGTAGCACAGTGACAAAGATTCAGATGTAACATTTCATGATTTTTGAACTTATAGAATTTATCAAGAATTGGAATTTATCAGAGAATGTACTTGCCTTGGTCCTTAGCTGGTATTTATGGATGTCCTGTTTCAGAGTATCCCCTGGTAACCAACAGTCCTATAAACACATCACAATATGACATTTGAATCAGGGGCTATACTAACACACAATAGAAATGCACTGGCCTTAGGGCTACGCTAGGTACGGTAGGGGTCATCTATTAGATAGGCCAACTACATATATATATATATCCCTCAATTACAATAATAGATATAAGTAAAATATATACACTTTAAACAAAACTAATACTTGTATGTATATACAACATCTCAAATTAAATTAAAATATGCTAAGGTTTTATGCAAAACGTATACCAATATGAAAATATAACTCTACATATATACATTGATACCAAAATACGGTTATTTACATATTTGTTCATTTATCCCAAATTACGTTTTTATTAAATACTAATACCAAAATACGTTTTAATAAGTATACCCATACAAATATATACACATATGTTTTTGTATACCAAAATAATAATTATACTGTATACATACTTGCACCAAAATTACCACATATACAAAATATATATATACCATGATAGTACATGTATTTAAACATTTTATTCATAAATAACATACATGTACAAATATATATGAAATTATATCAAGTATATATATATATATACAAAATATATATATATATGCCAAACTTAATTATAGAATTTATTTAATTACCTACTATGCTCATATTAATCAGATATTAATAAAGTAATTAATTAAATATACTAATTACCACATTAATTAAATATATAATACTTTACATTAATTATACATACAAATTTAATTAAAAGCATATACTAATTTCACACTAATTTAAATATATAAACAAACATTTATATATTTATATACATTAGATATATATATATATACATTAATCAATATATACACAATTACATATACCAGGTATTTATATATATATCATACTAATATATATTAAACATAAATTTTAAATACATATTTATACTATTTATTTAAATACATACAATACCTTACATTAATTATATATACATATACAAAATATGCTAAGAAATATTTATACTAAATGTTTGTATACATATATACCAATATATATATATAACAATTTTATACTAAGTATATACCAAAAATATATATAAATGGATTTAAATATATACATATACGTATACACATTAATTACAGACACTCATATTATTAAATTATACATTACCATACTAACACATTAATTAAAATAACTATTTTACATATACATTGATTAACAATATACAATTATTCACATTAATTAAAAATACTTTTCAGTAATTATATATACATCCACATTGATTAATTATATATATAATCATATATAGGTATATATACATTAGATATATATATGCATATATGTATATATATATATATATATATAGATATATATATATATATAAAGAGGGAAGGGGAGAGAGGAGGCTTACAGCAGGGGGGAGGAATGGCTCGCCGGCCGGAGCTCAGGGAAGGCCAGCGGGAGGAGCACAGCCGGACCGCGGAGCAAGGCCGCCGGGCTGTGAACGTCGGAGGGAGATCGCTCGGGCTCGGAGGTCAAGGCTGTAGGGAGGATGGAGGAGGATTCCTCCGGCGGGTCGGCCGGAGAAGAAGGCCGCCGGGGGAGCCTGGCTAGGCCGGAGCACACAGGGTCGGGGGAAATGGGGTGGAGATGGTGGTGGTGAGTGGTTGTGGAGGTGGTGGTGAATGGTTGTGGAGGTGGTGGTGAATGGTTGTGGAGGTGCAGCCGCGGCCGCCGGGATCGGGCTATGCCGGCTGGAGCAGCGGGTACTCGGCCGGGTGGCCGGGAAGAAGTCGAAGGAGCAGGGAGCTCCGGCTGTAGGGAGGGTCGCCGGCCGCCGGTGGCGCGAGGGGGCAGCAGAGAGCCGGGGCTGCACACAGAGGAGAACAGCGGGCGCCGCCGGGATCGGCTAGGCCACTGCCGGAGTTCAGGGTCTGGGGGAAAGGCACAGTAAGGTTGAGTTTCCCCCCCTTCTCCCCTATTTGAATTTTTGAACTTCAAAACAATACTAGAAGAAGAAGAAGAAAGGAAGAAGAAGAAGGAAGGAGAAGAAGAGAAGAAAAATAGAAGAAGGAAGGGGAAGAAGACTCCTACGTTGGGTTGAGGGAGAGGCTTGTGAGGGTGGAGTTTTCTAGGTTGTCTAGGGATTAGGGTTTAGGATGGGACATGATATTAAATAGGGAGGGTTTGTTGAAATGAAGGGTGAGGATGCACCCAATTAAATGGGTGGTCCAGATTCAACATGAAGGAATTTCATGCGGGGAATAATGCAATTTGGTCCACAATTAATTAACCTTTCCATTTGGTCTTGGACAATGGGGTGATGACACCTACAATTGAATAATTGCAACTTAGCCCCTAAATTCGGGAAATTGCACAAACACATGAAATGACGAAAATTGGGCGGGCGATTCGGGGTCCAGCATTTTGTAGGGTCAGGGGGTGCTGTAAGATGGGTATGGGCTGAATTTGGAGGGCACTGGAATTAATTTGGGATTTTAAAATCAGATAAAATGGTATCCTCAAATTAAATAGAAATAAATGCAAGTTGTGTTCAACAATTAATTAGGAGTACTTGGGGTCAAAATCAGATCAAGTCATCAATACCAATATTGAAGAAGACTCAGAACAGAATATTACCCTAATTTGGGTCGCACGAAAAATAGGTCAAGATGGCCTCCAATTTTCGGTTGGAACGCACAACGATACAAAAATAGGAAATTTAAAATAAACGTCCGCGACGATTTTTGTGCGGCCAGAAACAATGCATAGGGAGCAAAATTATGAGTTGCAAAAATAGCAGAATTGAAGGCGGGCATGTCTAGGGCAAGATGGTAAAATTTGTTGGAAGACAAAAGTCTGGATAGTGCTCCAAATATCGAAGCAAAGGCAAAGCGCAAAATATTAAATAAAATACAGTAATTAATTACACCTCCAATAAATTAATTCTAAAATAAAACAATTAACCTCAAAATTCATAATTCGGGCAGGTGCTATCTACTGGCTTCTAGGTCAGTCTGCTAGCTAAAATAAAATAATAAACACTGCATATAATTATATATTTAATTACACATCACACATAATAATTATTTTAAATCAAATACACCATCATGCAATTAATTAATTATAAATAACATAATATTAAATATTGAAAAATTCGAAAATACCCCTGTTTCCGGAATGTGATAGTGACAGAATCCCCCATCTATACCCGTCTTCATCAATCTATGCCTATTCTAAAGCATATCTATGTTAGAATTACCCATATGTACTCGTTTTAACCATTCTACGCTGTCGTATACCACCCATCCACACCCGTTTTCACCATTCCACGTCCGTTTTATATGATATTTTGGTTTAAAATCACCGATCTAAACATGTTTTCAGCATGCTGTGCTCATTTTGTGCCATATTTCGGTTAGAATCCCCCATTTATACTCGTTTTAAGTATTCTACGATACTTTGATACCTTATTTCGATTACAATCGCATTTCAGTACCCGTTTCCAAAAATCTACGCCACTTTTATACCATATGTCGGTTTGAATCACACGTCTATACTCGTTTTCACCGATCCACGCACATTCTACACCATATTCCCGTTAGAATCACTCATCGGTAATTCACGATTCAACTCTTGTTTTATACCATATTTTGGTTAGAATCAGCGATCCAAACTCGTTTTCATCATCCTACGATCATATTATACCATATTTCAGTTCGAATCACCCGTTTATACTCGCTTTAACTATTTTACGAGCACTTGATGCCTTATTTCGGTTAGAATCATATTTCTACACTCGTTTCACCAATCTAGGCCAGTTATGAACCTTATTCCGGTTAGAATCTCTCGCCTACACTCATTTTCACCATTCTACGCCCGTTCTACATATAATTTCGGTTAGAATCGCACATCTGTGCTCGTTTTCTCCATTCCACACTTGATTTTATACCGTATTCTGGTTAGAGTCACCCATCCATAATCGTTTCCATCCTTCTACATTAATTTGATTCCATATTTTCGGTAAGAATTGCCTATTTATACTTGTTTTCAACAATCTAAATTTTATACCACAATTTCGACTAGAAGCACCCATCTATACTCGTTTTCATCCATCTATGCCTATTCTACACCATATATCGGTAAGAATCACCCGTCTATACTCGTTTAAACCATTCTACGCTCATTCTATATCATATTCTAGTTAGAATCACGTATCTATACTCGTTTTTACCATTCTGCGTCCGTTCTATGGCCTATTTTGGTTAGAATCACCGATCTCGACATGTTTTCAGCACTCTAAGCTTATTCTATACCGTATTTTGGTTAGAGTCGCTCATTTATGCTCGATTTCACCATTCTGCGATCATTTGATACCTTATTTCGATAACAATCACATTTCAGTCCTCATTTTCACAAATCTACGCCACTTTTTCTACCCTATTTTGGTTAGGATCTCCCATCTCTACTCGTTTTGACCAATCTACGCACATTCTACACCATATTCCTATTAGAATCACTCATCTATACTCGTTTACCACATCTCGATTAAAATTGACGCTCTAAACTTGTTTTCATCATCCTACGGTCATATTATACCATATTTCGGTTCGAAGCACCCGCTTGTACTCGTTTTCACCATTTTACGAGCATTTGATGTCTTATTTCGGTTAGACTCATATTTTTATTCTCGTTTCGCCCATCTAGGCCAGTTATGCACCTTATTTCGGTTAGGCCAGTTATGCACCTTATTTCGGTTAGAATCTTCCGTCTATATCCATTTTTACCATTCTATGCCCATTCTACACCATAATTCTTTTAGAATCACTCATATGTCCTCGTTTTCACGATTCTACCGCTGTTTTATGCAATATTTCGATTAGAATCTACGATCTAAGTTTGTTTTCGTCATTCTACGACCATGTTGTACCATATTTCGGTTCGAATCGCCCGTTTACACTCGTTTTCGCCATTTCACGAGCATTTGACACCTTAATTCGGTTAGAATCTCATTTTTATACTCGTTTCACCGATCTAGAACGGTTGTACACCTTATTTTCGGTCGGAATCTCCCGTCCGTACTCGTTTTCACCATTCCACGCCCGTTCTACACCATAATTTTTGTTTGAATCACACATCTAGGCTCGTTTTCACCATTCTACACTTGTTTTTATACCACATTTCGGTTAGAATCACTCATCTATACTCGTTTTCATCATTCTACGTTCAGCATGTTCCATGTTTCTGTTAGAATCACCTATTTATACTCGTTTTCACCAATCTAAGCTCGTTCTATACCATAATTAGAATCCCTCATCTGTACCCGTTTTCACCAATCTAAGCTCGTTCTATACCATAATTAGAATCCCCCATCTATACCCGTCTTCATCAATCTATGCCTATTCTAAAGCATATCTATGTTAGAATTACCCATATGTACTCGTTTTAACCATTCTACGCTGTCGTATACCACCCATCCACACCCGTTTTCACCATTCCACGTCCGTTTTATATGATATTTTGGTTTAAAACCACCGATCTAAACATGTTTTCAGCATGCTGTGCTCATTTTGTGCCATATTTCGGTTAGAATCCTCCATTTATACTCGTTTTAAGTATTCTACGATACTTTGATACCTTATTTCGATTACAATCGCATTTCAGTACCCGTTTTCAAAAATCTACGCCACTTTTATACCATATGTCGGTTTGAATCACCCGTCTATACTCGTTTTCACCGATCCACGCACATTCTATACCATATTCCCGTTAGAATCACTCATCGGTAATTCACGATTCAACTCTTGTTTTATACCATATTTCGGTTAGAATCAGCGATCCAAACTAGTTTTCATCATCCTACGATCATATTATACCATATTTCAGTTCGAATCACCTGTTTATACTCGCTTTAACTATTTTACGAGCACTTGATGCCTTATTTCGGTTAGAATCATATTTCTACACTCGTATCACCAATCTAGGCCAGTTATAAACCTTATTCCGGTTAGAATCTCTCGCCTACACTCATTTTCACCATTCTACGCCCGTTCTACACATAATTTCGGTTAGAATCGCACATCTGTGCTCATTTTCTCCATTCCACACTTGTTTTTATACCGTATTTTGGTTAGAGTCACCCATCCATAATCGTTTCCATCCTTCTACACTAATTCGATTCCATATTTTCGGTAAGAATTGCCTATTTATACTTGTTTTCAACAATCTAAGCTCATTTTATACCACAATTTCGGCTAGAACCACCCATCTATACTCATTTTCATCCATCTATGCCTATTCTACACCATATATCGGTAAGAATCACCCGTCTATACTCGTTTAAACCATTCTACGCTCATTCTATATCATATTCTAGTTAGAATCACGCATCTATACTCGTTTTTACCATTCTGCGTCCGTTCTATGGCCTATTTTGGTTAGAATCACCGATCTCGACATGTTTTCAGCACTCTAAGCTTATTCTTTACCGTATTTCGGTTAGAGTCGCTCATTTATGCTCGATTTCACCATTCTGCGATTATTTGATACCTTATTTCGATAACAATCACATTTCAGTCCTCGTTTTCACAAATCTACGCCACTTTTTCTACCCTATTTTGGTTAGGATCTCCCATCTCTACTCGTTTTGACCAATCTACGCACATTCTACACCATATTCCTATTATAATCACTCATCTATACTCGTTTACCACATCTCGATTAAAATTGACGCTCTAAACTTGTTTTTATTATCCTACGGTCATATTATACCATATTTCGGTTCGAAGCACCCGCTTATACTCGTTTTCACCATTTTACGAGCATTTGACGTCTTATTTCGGTTAGACTCATATTTTTATTCTCGTTTCGCCCATCTAGGCCAGTTATGCACCTTATTTCGGTTAGGCCAGTTATGCACCTTATTTCGGTTAGAATCTCCCGTCTATATCCATTTTTACCATTCTATGCCCATTCTACACCATAATTCTTTTAGAATCACTCATCTATGCTCGTTTTCACGATTCTACCGCTATTTTATGCAATATTTCGATTAGAATCTACGATCTAAGTTTGTTTTCGTAATTCTACGACCATGTTGTACCATATTTCGGTTCGAATCGCCCGTTTACACTCGTTTTCGCCATTTCACGAGAATTTGACACCTTAATTCGGTTAGAATCTCATTTCTATACTCGTTTCACCGATCTAGAACGGTTGTACACCTTATTTTCGGTCGAAATCTCCCGTCCGTACTCGTTTTCACCATTCCACGCCCGTTCTACACCATAATTTTTGTTTGAATCACACATCTAGGCTCGTTTTCACCATTCTACACTTGTTTTTATACCACATTTCGGTTAGAATCACTCATCTATACTCGTTTTCATCATTCTACGTTCAGCATGTTCCATGTTTCTGTTAGAATCACCTATTTATACTCGTTTTTACCAATATAAGCTCGTACTATACCATAATTAGCATCCCTCATCTGTACCCGTTTTCACCAATCTAAGCTCGTTCTATACCATAATTAGAATCCCTCATCTATACCCGTTTTCATCAATCTATGCCTATTCTAAAGCATATCTATGTTAGAATTACCCATTGGTACTCGTTTTAACCATTCTACGCTGTCGTATACCACCCATCCACACCCGTTTTCACCATTCCACGTCCGTTTTATATGATATTTTGGTTTAAAATCACCGATCTAAACATGTTTTCAGCATGCTGTGCTCATTTTGTGCCATATTTCGGTTAGAATCCCCCATTTATACTCGTTTTAAGTATTCTACGATACTTTGATACCTTATTTCGATTACAATCGTATTTCAGTACCCGTTTCCAAAAATCTACGCCACTTTTATACCATATTTCGGTTTGAATCACCCGTCTATACTCGTTTTCACCGATCCACGCACATTCTACACCATATTCCCGTTAGAATCACTCATCGGTAATTCACGATTCAACTCTTGTTTTATACCATATTTCGATTAGAATCAGCGATCCAAACTCGTTTTCATCATCCTACGATCATATAATATCATATTTCAGTTCGAATCACCCGTTTATACTCGCTTTAACTATTTTACGAGCACTTGATGCCTTATTTCGGTTAGAATCATATTTCTACACTCGTTTCACCAATCTAGGCCAGTTATGAACCTTATTCCGGTTAGAATCTCTCGCCTACACTCATTTTCACCATTCTACGCCCGTTCTACATATAATTTCGGTTAGAATCGCACATCTGTGCTCGTTTTCTCCATTCCACACTTGTTTTTATACCGTATTCTGGTTAGAGTCACCCATCCATAATCGTTTCCATCCTTCTTACATTAATTCGATTCCATATTTTCGGTAAGAATTTCCTATTTATACTTGTTTTCAACAATCTAAATTTTATACCACAATTTCGGCTAGAACCACCCATCTATACTCGTTTTCATCCATCTATGCCTATTCTACACCATATATCGGTAAGAATCACCCGTCTATACTCGTTTTAACCATTCTACGCTCATTCTATATCATATTCTAGTTAGAATCACGCATCTATACTCGTTTTTACCATTCTGCGTCCGTTCTATGGCCTATTTTGGTTAGAATCACCGATCTCGATATATTTTCAGCACTCTAAGCTTATTCTATACCGTATTTCGGTTAGAGTGGCTCATTTATGCTCGATTTCACCATTCGGCGATCATTTGATACCTTATTTCGATAACAATCATATTTCAGTCCTCGTTTTCACAAATATACGCCACTTTTTCTACCCTATTTTGGTTCGGAACTCCCATCTCTACTCGTTTTGACCAATCTACGCACATTCTACACCATATTCCTATTAGAATCACTCATCTATACTCGTTTACCATATCTCGATTAAAATTGACGCTCTAAACTTGTTTTCATCATCCTACGGTCATATTATACCATATTTCGGTTCGAAGCACCCGCTTGTACTCGTTTTTACCATTTTACGAGCACTTGACGTCTTATTTCGGTTAGACTCATATTTTTATTCTCGTTTCGCCCATCTAGGCCAGTTATGCACCTTATTTCGGTTAGGCCAGTTATGCACCTTATTTCGGTTAGAATCTCCCGTCTATATCCATTTTTACCATTCTATGCCCATTCTACACCATAATTCTTTTAGAATCACTCATCTGTGCTCGTTTTCACGATTCTACCACTATTTTATGCAATATTTCGATTAGAATCTACGATCTAAGTTTGTTTTCGTAATTCTACGACCATGTTGTACCATATTTCGGTTCGAATCTCCCGTTTACACTCGTTTTCGCCATTTCACGAGCATTTGACACCTTAATTCGGTTAGAATCTCATTTCTATACTCGTTTCACCGATCTAGAACGGTTGTACACCTTATTTTCGGTCGGAATCTCCCGTCCGTACTCGTTTTCACCATTCCACGCCCGTTCTACACCATAATTTTTGTTTGAATCACACATCTAGGCTCGTTTTCACCATTCTACACTTGTTTTTATACCACATTTCGGTTAGAATCACTCATCTATACTCGTTTTCATCATTCTACGTTCAGCATGTTCCATGTTTCTGTTAGAATCACCTATTTATACTCGTTTTCACCAATCTAAGCTCGTTCTATACCATAATTAGAATCCCTCATCTGTACCCGTTTTCACCAATCTAAGCTCGTTCTATACCATAATTAGAATCCCCCATCTATACCCGTCTTCATCAATCTATGCCTATTCTAAAGCATATCTATGTTAGAATTACCCATATGTACTCGTTTTAACCATTCTACGCTGTCGTATACCACCCATCCACACCCGTTTTCACCATTCCACGTCCATTTTATATGATATTTTGGTTTAAAATCACCGATCTAAACATGTTTTTAGCATACTGTGCTCATTTTGTGCCATATTTCGGTTAGAATCCCCCATTTATACTCGTTTTAAGTATTCTACGATACTTTGATACCTTATTTCGATTACAATCGCATTTCAGTACCCGTTTCCAAAAATCTACGCCACTTTTATACCATATTTTGGTTTGAATCACCCGTCTATACTCGTTTTCACCGATCCACGCACATTCTACACCATATTCCCGTTAGAATCACTCATCGGTAATTCACGATTCAACTCTTGTTTTATACCATATTTCGGTTAGAATCAGCGATCCAAACTAGTTTTCATCATCCTACGATCATATTATACCATATTTCAGTTCGAATCACCCGTTTATACTCGCTTTAACTATTTTACGAGCACTTGATGCCTTATTTCGGTTAGAATTATATTTCTACACTCGTATCACCAATCTAGGCCAGTTATGAACCTTATTCCGGTTAGAATCTATCGCCTACACTCATTTTCACCATTCTACGCCCGTTCTACACATAATTTCGGTTAGAATCGCACATCTGTGCTCGTTTTCTCCATTCCATACTTGTTTTTATACCGTATTCTGGTTAGAGTCACCCATCCATAATCGTTTCCATCCTTCTGCATTAATTCGATTCCATATTTTCGGTAAGAATTGCCTATTTATACTTGTTTTCAACAATCTAAGCTCATTTTATACCACAATTTTGGCTAGAACCACCCATCTATACTCGTTTTCATCCATCTATGCCTATTCTACACCATATATCGGTAAGAATCACCCGTCTATACTCGTTTAAACCATTCTACGCTCATTCTATATCATATTCTAGTTAGAATCACGCATCTATACTCGTTTTTACCATTCTGCGTCCGTTCTATGGCCTATTTTGGTTAGAATCACCGATCTCGACATGTTTTCAGCACTCTAAGCTTATTCTATACCGTATTTCGGTTAGAGTCGCTCATTTATGCTCGATTTCACCATTTTGCGATCATTTGATACCTTATTTCGATAACAATCACATTTCAGTCCTCGTTTTCCCAAATCTACGCCACTTTTTCTATCCTATTTTGGTTAGGATCTCCCATCTCTACTCGTTTTGACCAATCTACGCACATTCTACACCATATTCCTATTAGAATCACTCATCTATACTCGTTTACCACATCTCGATTAAAATTGACGCTCTAAACTTGTTTTCATTATCCTACGGTCATATTATACCATATTTCGGTTCGAAGCACCCGCTTGTACTCGTTTTCACCATTTTACGAGCATTTGATGTCTTATTTCGGTTAGACTCATATTTTTATTCTCGTTTCGCCCATCTAGGCCAGTTATGCATCTTATTTCGGTTAGGCCAGTTATGCACCTTATTTCGGTTAGAATCTCCCGTCTATATCCATTTTTACCATTCTATGCCCATTCTACACCATAATTCTTTTAGAATCACTCATCTGTGCTCGTTTTCACGATTCTACCGCTGTTTTATGCAATATTTCGATTAGAATCTACGATCTAAGTTTCTTTTCATCATTCTACGACCATGTTGTACCATATTTCGGTTCGAATCGCCCGTTTACACTCGTTTTCGCCATTTCACGAGCATTTGACGCCTTAATTCGGTTAGAATCTTATTTCTATACTCGTTTCACCGATCTAGAACGGTTGTACACCTTATTTTCGGTCGGAATCTCCCGTCCGTACTCGTTTTCACCATTCCACGCCCGTTCTACACCATAATTTTTGTTTGAATCACACATCTAGGCTCATTTTTACCATTCTACACTTGTTTTTATACCACATTTCGGTTAGAATCACTCATCTATACTCGTTTTCATCATTCTACGTTCAGCATGTTCCATGTTTCTGTTAGAATCACCTATTTATACTCGTTTTCACCAATCTAAGCTCGTTCTATACCATAATTAGAATCCCTCATCTGTACCCGTTTTCACCAATCTAAGCTCGTTCTATACCATAATTAGAATCACACATCTGTACCCGTTTTTCATCATCCTACGATCATATTATACCATATTTCAGTTCAAATCACCCGTTTATACTCGCTTTAACTATTTTACGAGCACTTGATGCCTTATTTCGGTTAGAATCATATTTCTACACTCGTTTCACCAATCTAGGCCAGTTATGAACCTTATTCCGGTTAGAATCTCTCGCCTACACTCATTTTCACCATTCTATGTCCGTTCTACATATAATTTCGGTTAGAATCGCACATCTGTGCTCGTTTTCTCCATTCTACACTTATATTTATACCGTATTCTGGTTAGAGTCACCCATCAATAATCGTTTCCATCCTTCTACATTAATTTGATTCCATATTTTCGGTAAGAATTGCCTATTTATACTTGTTTTCAACAATCTAAGCTCATTTTATACCAAAATTTCGGCTAGAACCACCCATCTATACTCGTTTTCATCCATCTATGCCTATTCTACACCATATATCGGTAAGAATCACCCGTCTATACTCGTTTAAACCATTCTACGCTCATTCTATATCATATTTTAGTTAGAATCACGCATCTATACTCGTTTTTACCATTCTGCGTCCGTTCTATGGCCTATTTTGGTTAGAATCACCGATCTCGACATCTTTTCAGCACTCTAAGCTTATTCTATACCGTATTTCGGTTAGAGTCGCTCATTTATGCTCGATTTCACCATTCTGCGATTATTTGATACCTTATTTCGATAACAATCACATTTCAGTCCTCGTTTTCACAAATCTACGCCACTTTTTCTACCCTATTTTGGTTAGGATCTCCCATCTCTACTCGTTTTGACCAATCTACGCACATTCTACACCATATTCCTATTAGAATCACTCATCTATACTCGTTTACCACATCTCGATTAAAATTGACGCTCTAAATTTGTTTTCATCATCCTACAGTCATATTATACCATATTTCGGTTCGAAGCACCCGCTTGTACTCGTTTTCACCATTTTACGAGCATTTGATGTCTTATTTCGGTTAGACTCATATTTTTATTCTCGTTTTGCCCATCTAGGCCAGTTATGCACCTTATTTCGGTTAGGCAAGTTATGCACCTTATTTCGGTCATAATCTCCCGTCTATATTCATTTTTACCATTCTATGCCCATTCTACACCATAATTCTTTTAGAATCACTCATTTGTGCTCGTTTTCACGATTCTACCGTAGTTTTATACAATATTTCGCTTAGAATCTACGATCTAAGTTTGTTTTCGTCATTCTACGACCATGTTGTACCATACTTCGGTTCGAATCGCCCGTTTACACTCATTTTCGCCATTTTACGAGCATTTGACAGCTTAATTCGGTTAGAATCTCATTTCTATACTCGTTTCACCGATCTAGAACGGTTGTATACCTTATTTTTGGTCGGAATCTCCCGTCCGTACTCGTTTTCACCATTCCACGCCCGTTCTACACCATAATTTTTGTTTGAATCACACATCTAGGCTCGTTTTCACCATTCTACACTTGTTTTTATACCACATTTCGGTTAGAATCACTCATCTATACTCGTTTTCATCATTCTACGTTCAGTATGTTCCATGTTTCTGTTAGAATCACCTATTTATACTTGTTTTCACCAATCTAAGCTCGTTCTATACCATAATTAGAATCCCTCATCTATACCCGTCTTCATCAATCTATGCCTATTCTAAAGCATATCTATGTTAGAATTACCCATATGTACTCTTTTTAACCATTCTACGTTGTCGTATACCACCCATCCACACCCGTTTTCACCATTCCACGTCCGTTTTATATAATATTTTGGTTTAAAATCACCGATCTAAACATGTTTTCAGCATGCTGTGCTCATTTTGTGCCATATTTCGGTTAGAATCCCCCATTTATACTCGTTTTAAGTATTCTACGATACTTTGATACCTTATTTCGATTACAATCGCAATTCAGTACCCGTTTCCAAAAACCTACGCCACTTTTATACCATATTTCGGTTTGAATCACCCGTCTATACTCGTTTTCACCGATCCACGCACATTCTACACCATATTCCCGTCAGAATCACTCATCGGTAATTCACGATTCAACTCTTGTTTTATACCATATTTCGGTTAGAATCAGCGATCCAAACTCGTTTTCATCATCCTACGAACATATTATACCATATTTCAGTTCGAATCACCTGTTTATACTCGCTTTAACTATATTTACGAGCACTTGATGCCTTATTTCGGTTAGAATCATATTTCTACACTCGTTTCACCAATCTAGGCCAGTTATGAACCTTATTCCGGTTAGAATCTCTCGCCTACACTCATTTTCACCATTCTACGCCCGTTCTACATATAATTTCGGTTAGAATCGCACATCTGGGCTCGTTTTCTCCATTCCACACTTGTTTTTATACCGTTTTCTGGTTAGAGTCACCCATCCATAATCGTTTCCATCCTTCTACATTAATTCGATTCCATTTCGGTAAGAATTGCCTATTTATACTTGTTTTCAACAATCTAAGCTCATTTTATACCACAATTTCGGCTAGAACCACCCATCTATACTCGTTTTCATCCATCTATGCCTATTCTACACCATATATCGGTAAGAATCACCCGTCTATACTCGTTTAAACCATTCTACGCTCATTCTATATCATATTTTAGTTAGAATCACGCATCTATACTCGTTTTTACCATTCTGCGTCTGTTCTATGGCCTATTTTGGTTAGAATTACCGATCTCGACATGTTTTCAGCACTCTAAGCTTATTCTATATCGTATTTCGGTTAGAGTCGCTCATTTATGCTCGATTTCACCATTCTGCGATCATTTGATACCTTATTTCGATAACAATCACATTTCAGTCCTCGTTTTCACAAATCTACGCCACTTTTTCTACCCTATTTTGGTTAGGATCTCCCATCTCTACTCGTTTTGACCAATCTACGCACATTCTACACCATATTCCTATTAGAATCACTCATCTATACTCGTTTACCACATCTCGATTAAAATTGACGCTCTAAACTTGATTTCATCATCCTACGGTCATATTATACCATATTTCGGTTCGAAGCACCCGCTTGTACTCGTTTTCACCATTTTACGAGCATTTGATGTCTTATTTCGGTTAGACTCATATTTTTATTCTCGTTTCGCCCATCTAGGCCAGTTATGCACCTTATTTCGGTTAGGCCAGTTATGCACCTTATTTCGGTTATAATCTCCCGTCTATATCCATTTTTACTATTCTATGCCCATTCTACACCATAATTCTTTTAGAATCACTCATATGTGCTCGTTTTCACGATTCTACCGTAGTTTTATACAATATTTCGCTTAGAATCTACGATCTAAGTTTATTTTCGTCATTCTACGACCATGTTGTACCATACTTCGGTTCGAATCGCCCGTTTACACTCGTTTTCGCCATTTTACGAGCATTTGACACCTTAATTCGGTTAGAATCTCATTTTTATACTCGTTTACCGATCTAGAACGGTTGTATACCTTATTTTCGGTCGGAATCTCCCGTCCATACTCGTTTTCACCATTCCATGCCCGTTCTACACCATAATTTTTGTTTGAATCACACATCTAGGCTCGTTTTCACCATTCTACACTTGTTTTTATACCACATTTCGGTTAGGATCACTCATCTATACTCGTTTTCATCATTCTAACGTTCAGTATGTTCCATGTTTCTGTTAGAATCACCTATTTATACTTGTTTTCACCAATCTAAGCTCGTTCTATACTATAATTAGAATCCCTCATCTGTACCCGTTTTCACCAATCCAAGCTCGTTCTATACCATAATTAGAATCCCTCATCTATACCCGTCTTCATCAATCTATGCCTATTCTAAAGCATATCTATGTTAGAATTACCCATATGTACTCGTTTTAACCATTCTACGCTGTCGTATACCACCCATCCACACCCGTTTTCACCATTCCACGTCCGTTTTATATAATATTTTGGTTTAAAATCACCGATCTAAACATGTTTTCAGCATGCTGTGCTCATTTTGTGCCATATTTCGGTTAGAATCCCCCATTTATACTCGTTTTAAGTATTCTACGATACTTTGATACCTTATTTCGATTACAATCGCATTTCAGTACCCGTTTCCAAAAATCTACGCCACTTTTATACCATATTTCGGTTTGAATCACCCGTCTATACTCGTTTTCACCGATCCACGCACATTCTACACCATATTCCCGTCAGAATCACTCATCGGTAATTCACGATTCAACTCTTGTTTTATACCATATTTCGGTTAGAATCAGCGATCCAAACTCGTTTTCATCATCCTACGATCATATTATACCATATTTCAGTTCGAATCACCCGTTTATACTCGCTTTAACTATTTTACGAGCACTTGATACCTTATTTCGGTTAGAATCATATTTCTACACTCGTTTCACCAATCTAGGCCAGTTATGAACCTTATTCCGGTTAGAATCTCTCGCCTACACTCATTTTCACCATTCTACGCCCGTTTTACATATAATTTCGGTTAGAATCGCACATCTGTGCTCGTTTTCTCCATTCCACACTTGTTTTTATACCGTATTCTGGTTAGAGTCACCCATCCATAATCGTTTCCATCCTTCTACATTAATTCGATTCCATATTTTTGGTAAGAATTGCCTATTTATACTTGTTTTCAACAATCTAAGCTTATTTTATACCACAATTTCGGCTAGAACCACCCATCTATACTCGTTTTCATCCATCTATGCCTATTCTACACCATATATCGGTAAGAATCACCCGTCTATACTCGTTTAAACCATTCTACGCTCATTCTATATCATATTTTAATTAGAATCACGCATCTATACTCGTTTTTACCATTCTGCGTCCGTTCTATGGCCTATTTTTGTTAGAATCACCGATCTCGACATGTTTTCAGCACTCTAAGCTTATTCTATACCGTATTTCTGTTAGAGTCGCTCATTTATGCTCGATTTCACCATTCTGCGATCATTTGATACCTTATTTCGATAACAATCACATTTCAGTCCTCGTTTTCACAAATCTACGCCACTTTTTCTACCCTATTTTGGTTAGGATCTCCCATCTCTACTCGTTTTGACCAATTTACGCACATTCTACACCATATTCCTATTAGAATCACTCATCTATACTCGTTTACCACATCTCGATTAAAATTGACGCTCTAAACTTGTTTTCATCATCCTACGGTCATATTATACCATATTTCGGTTCGAAGCACCCGCTTGTACTCGTTTTCACCATTTTACGAGCATTTAATGTCTTATTTTGGTTAGACTCATATTTTTATTCTCGTTTCGCCCATCTAGGCCAGTTATGCACCTTATTTCGGTTAGGCAAGTTATGCACCTTATTTCGGTTAGAATCTCCCGTCTATATCCATTTTTACCATTCTATGCCCATTCTACACCATAATTCTTTTAGAATCACTCATCTGTGCTCGTTTTCACCATTCTACCGCAGTTTTATACAATATTGCGATTAGAATCTACGATCTAAGTTTGGTTTCGTCATTCTACGACCATGTTGTACCATACTTCGGTTCGAATCGCCCGTTTACACTCGTTTTCCGCCATTTCACGAGCATTTGACACCTTAATTCGGTTAGAATCTCATTTCTATACTCATTTCACCGATCTAGAACGGTTGTATACCTTATTTTCGGTCGGAATCTTCCGTCCGTACTCGTTTTCATCATTCCACGCCCGTTCTACACCATAATTTTTGTTTGAATCAAACATCTAGGCTCGTTCTCACCATTCTACACTTGTTTTTATACCATATTTCGGTTAGAATCACTCATCTACACTCGTTTTCATCATTCTACGTTCAGTATATTCCATGTTTCTGTTAGAATCACCTATTTATACTCGTTTTCACCAATCTAAGCTCGTTCTATACCATAATTAGAATCCCTCATCTGTACCCGTTTTCACCAATCTGAGCTCGTTCTATACCATAATTAGAATCCCTCATCTGTACCCGTTTTCACCAATCTAAGCTCGTTCTATACCATAATTAGAATCCCTCATCTATACCCGTCTTCATCAATCTATGCCTATTCTAAAGCATATCTATGTTAGAATTACCCATATGTACTCGTTTTAAACCATTCTACGCTGTCGTATACCACCCATCCACACCCGTTTTCACCATTCAACGTCCATTTTATATGATATTTTGGTTTAAAATCACCGATCTAAACATGTTTTCAGCATGCTGTGCTCATTTTGTGCCATATTTCGGTTAGAATCCCCCATTTATACTCGTTTTAAGTATTCTACGATACTTTGATACCTTATTTCGATTACAATCGCATTTCAGTACCCGTTTCCAAAAATCTACGCCACTTTTATACGATATTTCGGTTTGAATCACCCGTCTATACTCATTTTCACCGATCCACGCACATTCTACACCATATTCCCGTCAGAAACACTCATCGGTAATTCACGATTCAACTCTTGTTTTATACCATATTTCGGTTAGAATCAGCGATCCAAACTCGTTTTCATCATCCTACGATCATATTATACCATATTTTAGTTCGAATCACCCGTTTATACTCGCTTTAACTATTTTACGAGCACTTGATGCCTTATTTCGGTTAGAATCATATTTTTACACTCGTTTCACCAATCTAGGCCAGTTATGAACCTTATTCCGGTTAGAATCTCTCGCCTACACTCATTTTTACCATTCTACGCCCGTTCTACATATAATTTCGGTTAGAATCGCACATCTGTGCTCATTTTCTCCATTCCACACTTGTTTTTATAACCTATTCTGGTTAGAGTCACCCATCCATAATCGTTTCCATCCTTCTACATTAATTCGATTCCATATTTTCGGTAAGAATTGCCTATTTATACTTGTTTTCAACAATCTAAGCTCATTTTATACCATAATTTCGGCTAGAACCACCCATCTATACTCATTTTTACCATTCTGCGTCCGTTCTATGGCCTATTTTGGTTAGAATCACCGATCTCGACATGTTTTCAGCACTCTAAGCTTATTCTATACCGTATTTCGGTTAGAGTCGCTCATTTATGCTCGATTTCACCATTCTGCGATCATTTGATACCTTATTTCGATAACAATCACATTTCAGTCCTCGTTTTCACAAATCTACGCCACTTTTTCTACCCTATTTTGGTTAGGATCTCCCATCTCTACTCGTTTTGACCAATCTACGCACATTCTACACCATATTCCTATTAGAATCACTCATCTATACTCGTTTACCACATCTCGATTAAAATTGACGCTCTAAACTTGTTTTCATCATCCTACGGTCATATTATACCATATTTCGGTTCGAAGCACCCGCTTGTACTCGTTTTCACCATTTTACGAGCATTTGAAGTCTTATTTCGGTTAGACTCATATTTTTATTCTCGTTTTGCCCATCTAGGCCAATTATGCACCTTATTTCGGTTAGGCAATATATGCACCTTATTTTGGTTAGAATCTCCTGTCTATATCCATTTTTACCATTCTATGCCCATTCTACACCATAATTCTTTTAGAATCACTCATCTGTGCTCGTTTTCACCATTCTACCGCAGTTTTATACAATATTTCGATTAGAATCTACGATCTAAGTCTTGTTTCGTTATTTCTACGACCATGTTGTACCATACTTCGGTTCGAATCGCCCGTTTATACTCGTTTTCGCCATTTCACGAGCATTTGACACCTTAATTCGGTTAGAATCTCATTTCTATACTCGTTTCACCGATCTAGAACGGTTGTATACCTTATTTTCGGGCGGAATCTCCCGTCCGTACTCGTTTCACCATTCCCATCCACGCCCGTTCTACACCATAATTTTTGTTTGTATCACACATCTAGGCTCGTTTTCACCATTCTACACTTGTTTTTATATCACATTTCGGTTAGAATCACTCATCTATACTCGTTTTCATCATTCTACGTTTAGTATGTTTCATGTTTCTGTTAGAATCACCCATTTATACTCGTTTTCACCAATCTAAGCTCGTTCTATACCATAATTAGAATTCCTCATCTGTACCCGTTTACACCAATCCAAGCTCGTTCTATACCATAATTAGAATCCCTCATCTATACCCGTCTTCATCAATCTATGCCTATTCTAAAGCATATCTATGTTAGAATTACCCATATGTACTCGTTTTAACCATTCTACGCTATCGTATACCACCCATCCACACCCGTTTTCACCATTCCACATCCATTTTATATGATATTTGGTTTAAAATCACCGATCTAAACATGTTTTCAGCATGCTGTGCTCATTTTGTGCCATATTTCGGTTAGAATCCCCCATTTATACTCGTTTTAAGTATTCTACGATACTTTGATACCTTATTTCGATTACAATCGCATTTCAGTACCCGTTCCAAAAATCTACGCCACTTTTATACCATATTTCGGTTTGAATCACCTGTCTATACTCGTTTTCACCGATCCACGCACATTCTACACCATATTCCCGTCAGAATCACTCATCGGTAATTCACGATTCAACTCTTGTTTTATACCATATTTCGGTTAGAATCAGCGATCCAAACTCGTTTTCATCATCCTACGATCATATTATACCATATTTCAGTTCGAATCACCCGTTTATACTCGCTTTAACTATTTTACGAGCACTTGATACCTTATTTCGGTTAGAATCATATTTCTACACTCGTTTCACCAATCTAGGCCAGTTATGAACCTTATTCCGGTTAGAATCTCTCGCCTACACTCATTTTCACCATTCTCTACGCCCGTTCTACATATAATTTCGGTTAGAATCGCACATCTGTGCTCGTTTTCTCCATTCCACACTTGTTTTTATACCGTATTCTGGTTAGAGTCACCCATCCATAATCGTTTCCATCCTTCTACATTAATTCGATTCCATATTTTCGGTAAGAATTGCCTATTTATACTTGTTTTCAACAATCTAAGCTCATTTTATACCACAATTTCGGCTAGAACCACCCATCTATACTCATTTTCATCCATCTATGCCTATTCTACACCATATATCGGTAAGAATCACCCGTCTATACTCGTTTAAAACCATTCTACGCTCATTCTATATCATATTTTAGTTAGAATCACGCATCTATACTCGTTTTTACCATTCTGCGTCCGTTCTATGGCCTATTTTGGTTAGAATCACCGATCTCGGCATGTTTTCAACACTCTAAGCTTATTCTATACCGTATTTCGGTTAGAGTCGCTCATTTATGCTCGATTTTACCATTCTGCGATCATTTGATACCTTATTTCGATAACAATCACATTTCAGTCCTCGTTTTCACAAATCTACGCCACTTTTTCTACCCCTATTTTGGTTAGGATCTCCCATCTCTACTCGTTTTGACCAATCTACGCACATTCTACACCATATTCCTATTAGAATCACTCATCTATACTCGTTTACCACATCTCGATTAAAATTGACGCTATAAACTTGATTTCATCATCCTACGGTCATATTATACCATATTTCGGTTCGAAGCACCCGTTTGTACTCGTTTTCACCATTTTACGAGCCTTTGATGTCTTATTTCGGTGAGACTCATATTTTTATTCTCGTTTCGCCCATCTAGGCCAGTTATGCACCTTATTTTGGTTAGGCCAGTTATGCACCTTATTCGGTTAGAATCTCCCGTCTATATCTATTTTTACCATTCTATGCCCATTCTACACCATAATTCTTTTAGAATCACTCATCTGTGCTCGTTTTCACGATTCTACCATAGTTTTATACAATATTTCGCTTAGAATCTACGATCTAAGTTTGTTTTCGTCATTCTACGACCATATTGTAGCATACTTCGGTTCGAATCGCCCGTTTACACTCGTTTTCGCCATTTCACGAGCATTTGACACCTTAATTCGGTTAGAATCTCATTTCTATACTAGTTTCACCGATCTAGAACGGTTGTATACCTTATTTTCGGTCAGAATCTCCCGTCCGTACTCGTTTTCACCATTCCACGCCCATTCTACACCATAATTTTTATTTGAATCACACATCTAGGCTCGTTTTCACCATTCTACACTTGTTTTTATACCACATTTCGGTTAGAATTACTTATCTATACTCGTTTTCATCATTCTACGTTCAGTATGTTCCATGTTTCTGTTAGAATCACCTATTTATACTCGTTTTCACTAATCTAAGCTCGTTCTATACCATAATTAGAATCTCTCATCTGTACCCGTTTTCACCAATCCAAGCTCGTTCTATACCATAATTAGAATCCCTCATCTATACCCGTCTTCATCAATCTATGCCTATTCTAAAGCATATCTATGTTAGAATTACCATATGTACTCGTTTTAACCATTCTACGTTGTCGTATACCACCCATCCACACCCGTTTTCACCATTCCACGTCCGTTTTATATGATATTTTGGTTTAAAATCACCGATCTAAACATGTTTTCAGCATGCTGTGCTCATTTTGTGCCATATTTCGGTTAGAATCCCCCATTTATACTCGTTTTAAGTATTCTACGATACTTTGATACCTTATTTCGATTACAATCGCATTTCAGTACCCGTTTCCAAAAATGTACGCCACTTTTATACCATATTTCGGTTTGAATCACCCGTCTATACTCGTTTTCACCGATCCACGCACATTCTACACCATATTCCCGTCAGAATCACTCATCAGTAATTCATGATTCAACTCTTGTTTTATACCATATTTCGGTTAGAATCAGCGATCCAAACTCGTTTTCATCATCCTATGATCATATTATACCATATTTCAGTTCGAATCACCCGTTTATACTCGCTTTAACTATTTTACGAGCACTTGATGCCTTATTTCGGTTAGAATCATATTTCTACACTCGTTTCACCAATCTAGGCCAGTTATGAACCTTATTCCGGTTAGAATCTCTCGCCTACACTCATTTTCACCATTCTACGCCCGTTCTACATATAATTTCGGTTAATCGCACATCTGTGCTCGTTTCTCCATTCCACACTTGTTTTTATACCGTATTCTGGTTAGAGTCACCCATCCATAATCGTTTCCATCCTTCTACATTAATTCGATTCCATATTTTCGGTAAGAATTGCCTATTTATACTTGTTTTCAACAATCTAAGCTCATTTTATACCACAATTTCGGCTAGAACCACCCATCTATACTCGTTTTCATCCATCTATGCCTATTCTACACCATATATTGGTAAGAATCACCCGTCTATACTCGTTTAAACCATTCTACGCTCATTCTATATCATATTTTAGTTAGAATCACGCATCTATACTCGTTTTTACCATTCTGCGTCCGTTCTATGGCCTATTTTGGTTAGAATCACCGATCTCGACATGTTTTCAGCACTCTAAGCTTATTCTATACCGTATTTCGGTTAGAGTCGCTCATTTATGCTCGATTTTACCATTCTGCGATTATTTGATACCTTATTTCGATAACAATCACATTTCAGTCCTCGTTTTCACAAATCTACGCCACTTTTTCTACCCTATTTTGGTTAGGATCTTCCATCTCTACTCGTTTTGACCAATCTACGCACATTCTACACCATATTTCTATTAGAATCACTCATCTATACTCGTTTACCACATCTCGATTAAAATTGATGCTCTAAACTTGTTTTCATCATCCTACGGTCATATTATGCCATATTTCGGTTCAAAGCACCCGCTTGTACTCGTTTTCACCATTTTACGAGCATTTGATGTCTTATTTTGGTTAGACTCATATTTTTATTCTCGTTTCGCCCATCTAGGCCAGTTATGCACCTTATTTCGGTTAGGCAAGTTATGCACCTTATTTCGGTTAGAATCTCACGTCTATATCCATTTTTACCATTCTATGCCCATTCTACACCATAATTCTTTTAGAATCACTCATCTGTGCTAATTTTCACCATTCTACCACAGTTTTATACAATATTGCGATTAGAATCTACGATCTAAATTTGGTTTCGTCATTCTACGACCATGTTATACCATACTTCGGTTCGAATCGCCCGTTTACACTCGTTTTCGCCATTTCACGAGTATTTGACACCTTAATTCGGTTAGAATCTCATTTCTATACTCGTTTCACCGATCTAGAACGGTTGTATACCTTATTTTCGGTCGGAATCTCCCGTCCGTACTCGTTTTCATCATTCCACGCCCGTTCTACACCATAATTTTTGTTTGAATCACACATCTAGGCTCGTTTTCACCATTCTAAACTTGTTTTTATACCACATTTCGGTTAGAATCACTCATCTATACTCGTTTTCATCATTCTACGTTCAGTATGTTCCATGTTTCTGTTAGAATCACCTATTTATACTCGTTTTCACCAATCTAAGCTCGTTCTATACCATAATTAGAATCCCTCATCTGTACCCATTTTCACCAATCTAAGCTCGTTCTATACCATAATTAGAATCCCTCATCTGTACCCGTTTTTACCAATCTAAGCTCGTTCTATACCATAATTAGAATCCCTCATCTATACCCGTCTTCATCAATCTATGCCTATTCTAAAGCATATCTATGTTAGAATTACCCATATGTACTCGTTTTAACCATTCTACGCTGTCGTATACCACCCATCCACACCCATTTTCACCATTCCACGTCCATTTTATACGATATTTTGGTTTAAAATCACCGATCTAAACATGTTTTCAGCATGCTGTGCTCATTTTGTGCCATATTTCGGTTAGAATCCCCCATTTATACTCGTTTTAAGTATTCTACGATACTTTGATATCTTATTTCGATTACAATCGCATTTCAGTACCCGTTTCCAAAAATCTACGCCACTTTTATACCATATGTCGGTTTGAATCACCCGTCTATACTCGTTTTCACCGATCCACGCACATTCTACACCATATTCCCGTCAGAATCACTCATCGGTAATTCATGATTCAACTCTTGTTTTATACCATATTTCGGTTAGAATCGGCGATCCAAACTCGTTTTCATCATCCTACGATCATATTATACCATATTTCAGTTCGAATCACCCGTTTATACTCGCTTTAACTATTTTACGAGCACTTGATGCCTTATTTCGGTTAGAATCATATTTCTACACTCGTTTCACCAATCTAGGCCAGTTATGAACCTTATTCCGGTTAGAATCTCTCGCCTACACTCATTTTTACCATTCTACGCCCGTTCTACATATAATTTCGGTTAGAATCGCACATCTGTGCTCGTTTTCTCCATTCCACACTTGTTTTTATACCGTATTCTGGTTAGAGTCACCCATCCATAATCGTTTCAATCCTTCTACATTAATTCGATTCCATATTTTCGGTAAGAATTGCCTATTTATACTTGTTTCCAACAATCTAAGCTCATTTTATACCACAATTTCGGCTAGAACCACCCATCTATACTCGTTTTTACCATTCTGCATCCGTTCTATGGCCTATTTTGGTTAGAATCATCGATATCGACATGTTTTCAGCACTCTAAGCTTATTCTATACCGTATTTCGGTTAGAGTCGCTCATTTATGCTCGATTTCACCATTTTGCGATCATTTGATACCTTATTTCGATAACAATCACATTTCAGTCCTCGTTTTCACAAATCTACGCCACTTTTTCTACCCTATTTTGGTTAGGATCTCCCATCTCTACTCGTTTTGACCAATCTACGCACATTCTACACCATATTCCTATTAGAATCACTCATCTATACTCGTTTACCACATCTCGATTAAAATTGACGCTCTAAACTTGATTTCATCATCCTACGGTCATATTATACCATATTTCGGTTCGAAGCACCCGCTTGTACTCGTTTTCACCATTTTACGAGCATTTGATGTCTTATTTCGGTTAGACTCATATTTTTATTCTCGTTTCGCCCATCTAGGCCAGTTATGCACCTTATTTTGGTTAGGCCAGTTATGCACCTTATTTCGGTTATAATCTCCCGTCTATATCCATTTTTACCACTCTATGCCCATTCTACACCATAATTCTTTTAGAATCACTCATTTGTGCTCGTTTTCATGATTCTACCGTAGTTTTATACAATATTTCGCTTAGAATCTACGATCTAAGTTTGTTTTCATCATTCTACGACCATGTTGTACCATACTTCGGTTCGAATCGCCTGTTTACACTCGTTTTTGCCATTTTACGAGCATTTGACACCTTAATTCGGTTAGAATCTCATTTCTATACTCGTTTCACCGATCTAGAACGGTTGTATACCTTATTTTCGGTCGGAATCTCCCGTCCGTACTCGTTTTCACCATTCCACGCCCGTTCTACACCATAATTTTTGTTTGAATCACACATCTAGGCTCGTTTTCACCATTTTACACTTGTTTTTATTCCACATTTCGGTTAGAATCACTCATCTATACTCGTTTTCATCATTCTACATTCAGTATGTTCCATGTTTCTGTTAGAATCACCTATTTATACTTGTTTTCACCAATCTAAGCTCGTTCTATACCATAATTAGAATCCCTCATCTGTACCCGTTTTCACCAATCCAAGCTCGTTCTATACCATAATTAGAATCCCTCATCTATACCCGTCTTCATCAATCTATGCCTATTCTAAAGCATATCTATGTTAGAATTACCCATATGTACTCATTTTAACCATTCTACGCTGTCGTATACCACCCATCCTACGATCATATTATACCATATTTCAGTTCGAATCACCCGTTTATACTCGCTTTAACTATTTTACGAGCACTTGATGCCTTATTTCGGTTAGAATCATATTTCTACACTCGTTTCACCAATCTAGGCCAGTTATGAACCTTATTCCGGTTAGAATCTCTCGCCTACACTCATTTTCACCATTCTATGCCCGTTCTACATATAATTTCGGTTAGAATCGCACATCTGTGCTCGTTTTCTCCATTCCACACTTGTTTTTATACCGTATTCTGGTTAGAGTCACCCATCCATAATCGTTTCCATCCTTCTACATTAATTCGATTCCATATTTTCGGTAAGAATTGCCTATTTATACTTGTTTTCAACAATCTAAATTTTATACCACAATTTCGGCTAGAACCACCCATCTATACTCGTTTTCATCCATCTATGCCTATTCTACACCATATATCGGTAAGAATCACCCGTCTATACTCGTTTAAACCATTCTACGCTCATTCTATATCATATTTTAGTTAGAATCACGCATCTATACTCGTTTTTACCATTCTGCGTTCGTTCTATGGCCTATTTTGGTTAGAATCACCGATCTCGACATGTTTTCACCACTCTAAGCTTATTCTATACCGTATTTCGGTTAGAGTCGCTCATTTATGCTCGATTTCACCATTCTGCGATCATTTGATACCTTATTTCGATAACAATCACATTTCAGTCCTCGTTTTCACAAATCTACGCCACTTTTTCTACCCTATTTTGGTTAGGATCTCCCATCTCTACTCGTTTTGACCAATCTACGCACATTCTACACCATATTCCTATTAGAATCACTCATCTATACTCGTTTACCACATCTCGATTAAAATTGACGCTCTAAACTTGTTTTCATCATCCTACGGTCATATTATACCATATTTCGGTTCGAAGCACCCGCTTGTACTCGTTTTCACCATTTTACGAGCATTTGATGTTTTATTTCGGTTAGACTCATATTTTTATTCTCGTTTTGCCCATCTAGGCCAGTTATGCACCTTATTTCGGTTAGGCAATATATGCACCTTATTTCGGTTAGAATCTCCCGTCTATATCCATTTTTACCATTCTATGCCCATTCTACACCATAATTCTTTTAGAATCACTCATCTGTGCTCGTTTTTACCATTCTACCGCAGTTTTATACAATATTTCGATTAGAATCTACGATCTAAGTTTATTTCGTTATTCTACGACCATATTGTACCATACTTCGGTTCGAATCGCCCGTTTATACTCGTTTTCGCCATTTCACTAGCATTTGACACCTTAATTGGTTAGAATCTCATTTCTATACTCGTTTCACCGATCTAGAACGGTTGTATACCTTATTTTCGGGCGGAATCTCCCGTCCGTACTCGTTTTCACCATTCCACGCCCGTTCTACACCATAATTTTTGTTTGAATCACACATCTAGGCTCGTTTTCACCATTCTACACTTGTTTTTATATCACATTTCGGTTAGAATCACTCATCTATACTCGTTTTCATCATTCTACGTTCAGTATGTTTCATGTTTCTGTTAGAATCACCTATTTATACTCGTTTTCACCAATCTAAGCTCGTTCTATACCATAATTAGAATCCCTCATTTGTACCCGTTTTCACCAATCCAAGCTCGTTCTATACCATAATTAGAATCCCTCATCTATACCCGTCTTCATCAATCTATGCCTATTCTAAAGCATATCTATGTTAGAATTACCCATATGTACTCGTTTTAACCATTCTACGCTATCGTATACCACCCATCCACACCCGTTTTCACCATTCCACGTCCGTTTTATATGATATTTTGGTTTAAAATCACCGATCTAAACATGTTTTCAGCATGTTGTGCTCATTTTGTGCCATATTTCGGTTAGAATCCCCCATTTATACTCGTTTTAAGTATTCTACGATACTTTGATACCTTATTTCGATTACAATCGTATTTCAGTACCCGTTTCCAAAAATCTATGCCACTTTTATACCATATTTCGGTTTGAATCACCCGTCTATACTCGTTTTCACCGATCCACGCACATTTTATACCATATTCCCGTCAGAATCACTCATCGGTAATTCACGATTCAACTCTTGTTTTATACCATATTTCGGTTAGAATCAGCGATCCAAACTCGTTTTCATCATCCTACGATCATATTATACCATATTTCAGTTCGAATCACCCGTTTATACTCGCTTTAACTATTTTACGAGCACTTGATGCCTTATTTCGGTTAGAATCATATTTCTATACTCGTTTCACCAATCTAGGCCAGTTATGAACCTTATTCCGGTTAGAATCTCTCGCCTACACTCATTTTCACCATTCTACGCCAGTTCTACATATAATTTCGGTTAGAATCGCACATCTGTGCTCGTTTTCTCCATTCCACACTTGTTTTTATACCGTATTCTGGTTAGAGTCACCCATCCATAATCGTTTCCATCCTTCTACATTAATTCGATTCCATATTTTCGGTAAGAATTGCCTATTTATACTTGTTTTCAACAATCTAAGCTCATTTTATACCACAATTTCGGCTAGAACCACCCATCTATACCCGTTTTTACCATTTTGCGTCCGTTCTATGGCCTATTTTGGTTAGAATCACCGATCTCGACATGTTTTCAGCACTCTAAGCTTATTCTATACCTTATTTCGGTTAGAGTCGCTCATTTATGCTCGATTTCACCATTCTGCGATCATTTGATACCTTATTTCGATAACAATCACATTTCAGTCCTCGTTTTCACAAATCTACGCCACTTTTTCTACCCTATTTTGGTTAGGATCTCCCATCTCTACTCGTTTTGACCAATCTACGCACATTCTACACTATATTCCTATTAGAATCACTCATCTATACTCGTTTACCATATCTCGATTAAAATTGACGCTCTAAACTTGTTTTCATCATCCTACGGTCATATTATACCATATTTCGGTTCGAAGCACCCGATTGTACTCGTTTTCACCATTTTATGAGCATTTGATGTCTTATTTCGGTTAGACTCATATTTTTATTCTCGTTTTGCCCATCTAGGCCAGTTATGCACCTTATTTCGGTTAGGCAAGTTATGCACCTTATTTCGGTTAGAATCTCCCGTCTATATCCATTTTTACCATTCTATGCCCATTCTACACCATAATTCTTTTAGAATCACTCATCTGTGCTCGTTTTCACCATTCTACCGCAGTTTTATACAATATTTCGATTAGAATCTACGATCTAAGTTTGGTTTCGTTATTCTACGACCATGTTGTACTATACTTCGGTTCGAATCGCCCGTTTACACTCGTTTTCGCCATTTCACGAGCATTTGACACCTTAATTCGGTTAGAATCTCATTTCTATACTCGTTTCAAAGATCTAGAACGGTTGTATACCTTATTTTCGGGCGGAATCTCCCGTCCGTACTCGTTTTCCACCATTCTACGCCCGTTCTACACCATAATTTTTGTTTGAATCACACATCTAGGCTCGTTTTCACCATTCTACACTTGTTTTTATATCACATTTCAGTTAGAATCACTCATCTATACTCGTTTTCATCATTCTACGTTCAGTATGTTTCATGTTTCTGTTAGAATCACCTATTTATACTCGTTTTCACCAATCTAAGCTCGTTCTATACCATAATTAGAATCCCTCATCTGTACCCGTTTTCACCAATCCAAGCTCGTTCTATACCATAATTAGAATCCCTCATCTATACCCGTCTTCATCAATCTATGCCTATTCTAAAGCATATCTATGTTAGAATTACCCATATGTACTCGTTTTAACCATTCTACGCTATCGTATACCACCCATCCACACCCGTTTTCACCATTCCACGTCCGTTTTATATGATATTTTGGTTTAAAATCACCGATCTAAACATGTTTTCAGCATGTTGTGCTCATTTTGTGCCATATTTCGGTTAGAATCTCCCATTTTGTACTCGTTTTAAGTATTCTACGATACTTTGATACCTTATTTCGATTACAATCGCATTTCAGTACCCGTTTCCAAAAATCTACGCCACTTTTATACCATATTTCGGTTTGAATCACCCGTCTATACTCGTTTTCACCGATCCACGCACATTCTACACCATATTCCCGTCAGAATCACTCAACGGTAATTCATGATTTAACTCTTGTTTTATACCATATTTCGGTTAGAATCAGCGATCCAAACTCGTTTTCATCATCCTACGATCATATTATACCATATTTCAGTTCGAATCACCCGTTTATACTCGCTTTAACTATTTTACGAGCACTTGATGCCTTATTTCGGTTAGAATCATATTTCTACACTCGTTTCACCAATCTAGGCCAGTTATGAACCTTATTCCGGTTAGAATCTCTCGCCTACACTCATTTTCACCATTCTACGCCCGTTCTACATATAATTTCGGTTAGAATCGCACATCTGTGCTCGTTTTCTCCATTCCACACTTGTTTTTATACCGTATTCTGGTTAGAGTCACCCATCCATAATCGTTTCCATCCTTCTACATTAATTCGATTCATATTTTCGGTAAGAATTGCCTATTTATACTTGTTTTCAACAATCTAAGCTCATTTTATACCACAATTTTGGCTAGAACCACCCATCTATACTCGTTTTCATCCATCTATGCCTATTCTACACCATATATCGGTAAGAATCACCCGTCTATACTCGTTTAAACCATTCTACGCTCATTCTATATCATATTTTAGTTAGAATCACGCATCTATACTCGTTTTTACCATTCTGCGTCCGTTCTATGGCCTATTTTGGTTAGAATCACCGATCTCGACATCTTTTCAGCACTCTAAGCTTATTCTATACCGTATTTCGGTTAGAGTCGCTCATTTATGCTCGATTTCACTATTCTGCGATCATTTGATACCTTATTTCGATAACAATCACATTTCAGTCCTCGTTTTCACAAATCTACGCCACTTTTTCTACCATATTTTGGTTAGGATCTCCCATCTCTACTCGTTTTGACCAATCTACGCACATTTATACCATATTCCTATTAGAATCACTCATCTATACTCGTTTACCACATATCGATTAAAATTGACGCTCTAAACTTGTTTTCATCATCCTACGGTCATATTATACCATATTTCGGTTCGAAGCACCCGCTTGTACTCGTTTTCACCATTTTACGAGCATTTGATGTCTTATTTCGGTTAGACTCATATTTTTATTCTCGTTTCGCCCATCTAGGCCAGTTATGCACCTTATTTTGGTTAGGCCAATTATGCCCCTTATTTCGGTTAGAATCTTCCGTCTATATCCATTTTTACCATTCTATGCCCATTCTACACCATAATTCTTTTTGAATCACTCATCTGTGCTCATTTTCACGATTCTACCGTAGTTTTATACAATATTTCGCTTAGAATCTACGATCTAAGTTTGTTTTCGTCATTTTACGACCATGTTGTACCATACTTCGGTTCGAATCGCCCGTTTACACTCGTTTTTGCCATTTCACGAGCATTTGACACCTTAATTCGGTTAGAATCTCATTTCTATACTCGTTTCACCGATCTAGAACGGTTGTATACCTTATTTTCGGTCGGAATCTCCCGTCCGTACTCGTTTTCATCATTCCACGCCTGTTCTACACCATAATTTTTGTTTGAATCACACATCTAGGCTCGTTTTCACCATTCTACACTTGTTTTATACCATATTTCGGTTAGAATCGCTCATCTATACTCGTTTTCATCATTCTACGTTCAGTATGTTCTTTGTTTCTGTTAGAATCACCTATTTATACTCGTTTTCACCAATCTAAGCTCGTTCTATACCATAATTAGAATCCCTCATCTGTACCCGTTTTCACCAATCCAAGCTCGTTCTATACCATAATTAGAATCCCTCATCTATACCCGTCTTCATCAATCTATGCCTATTCTAAAGCATATCTATGTTAGAATTACCCATATGTACTCGTTTTAACCATTCTACGCTGTCGTATACCACCCATCCACACCCGTTTTCACCATTCCACGTCCGTTTTATATGATATTTTGGTTTAAAATCACCGATCTAAACATGTTTTCAGCATGCTGTGCTCATTTTGTGCCATATTTCGGTTAGAATCCCCCATTTATACTCATTTTAAGTATTCTACGATACTTTGATACCTTATTTCGATTACAATCGATTTCAGTACCCGTTTCCAAAAATCTACGCCACTTTTATACCATATTTCGGTTTGAATCACCCGTCTATACTCGTTTTCACCGATCCACGCACATTCTACACCATATTCCCGTTAGAATCACTCATCGGTAATTCACGATTCAACTCTTGTTTTATACCATATTTCGGTTAGAATCAGCGATCCAAACTCGTTTTCATCATCCTACGATCATATTATACTGTATTTCAGTTCGAATCACCCGTTTATACTTGCTTTAACTATTTTACGAGCACTTGATGCCTTATTTCGGTTAGAATCATATTTCTACACTCGTTTCACCAATCTAGGCCAGTTATGAAACTTATTCCGGTTAGAATCTCTCGCCTACACTCATTTTCACCATTCTACGCCTGTTCTACATATAATTTCGGTTAGAATCGCTCATCTGTGCTCGTTTTCTCCATTCCACACTTGTTTTTATACCTTATTCTGGTTAGAGTCACCCATACATAATCGTTTCCATCCTTCTACATTAATTCGATTCCATATTTTCGGTAAGAATTGCCAATTTATACTTGTTTTCAACAATCTAAGTTCATTTTATACCACAATTTCGGCTAGAACCACCCATCTGTACTCATTTTCATCCATCTATGCCTATTCTACACCATATATCGGTAAGAATCACCCGTCTATACTTGTTTAAACCATTCTACGCTTATTCTATATCAAATTTTAGATAGACTCACGCATCTTGACCAGTTATACACCTTATTTCGATTAGAATCTCCCGTCTATATCCATTTTTACCATTCTATGCCCATTCTACACCATAATTCTTTTAGTACACCATAATTCTTTTAGAATCACTCATCTATGCTCGTTTTCACGATTCTACCGCAGTTTTATGCAATATTTCGATTAGAATCTACGATCTAAGTTTGTTTTCGTCATTCTACGACCATGTTGTACCATATTTCGGTTCGAATCGCCCGTTTACACTCGTTTTCGCCATTTCACGAGCATTTGACACCTTAATTCGGTTAGAATCTCATTTCTATACTCGTTTCACCGATCTAGAACGGTTGTATACCTTATTTTCGGTCGGAATCTCCCGTCCGTACTCGTTTTCACCATTCCACGCCCGTTCTACACCATAATTTTTGTTTGAATCACACATCTAGGCTCGTTTTCACCATTCTACACTTGTTTTTATACCACATTTCGGTTAGAATCACTCATCTATACTCGTTTTCATCATTCTACGTTCAGCATGTTCCATGTTTCTGTTAGAATCACCTATTTATACTCGTTTTCACCAATCTAAGCTCGTTCTATACCATAATTAGAATCCCTCATCTGTACCCGTTTTCACCAATCTAAGCTCGTTCTATACCATAATTAGAATCCCCCATCTATACCCGTCTTCATCAATATATGCCTATTCTAAAGCATATCTATGTTAGAATTACCCATATGTACTCGTTTTAACCATTCTACGCTGTCGTATACCACCCATCCACACCCGTTTTCACCATTCCACGTCCGTTTTATATGATATTTTGGTTTAAAATCACCGATCTAAACATGTTTTCAGCATGCTGTGCTCATTTTGTGCCATATTTCGGTTAGAATCCCCCATTTATACTCGTTTTAAGTATTCTACGATACTTTGATACCTTATTTCGATTACAATCGCATTTCAGTACCCGTTTCCAAAAATCTACGCCACTTTTATACCATATTTCGGTTTGAATCACCCGTCTATACTCGTTTTCACCGATCCACGCACATTCTACACCATATTCCCGTTAGAATCACTCATCGGTAATTCACGATTCAACTCTTGTTTTATACCATATTTCGGTTAGAATCAGCGATCCAAACTCGTTTTCATCATCCTACGATCATATTATACCATATTTCAGTTCGAATCACCCGTTTATACTCGCTTTAACTATTTTACGAGCACTTGATGCCTTATTTCGGTTAGAATCATATTTCTACACTCGTTTCACCAATCTAGGCCAGTTATGAACCTTATTCCGGTTAGAATCTCTCGCCTACACTCATTTTCACCATTCTACGCCCGTTCTACATATAATTTCGGTTAGAATCGCACATCTGTGCTCGTTTTCTCCATTCCACACTTGTTTTTATACCGTATTCTGGTTAGAGTCACCCATCCATAATCGTTTCCATCCTTCTACATTAATTCGATTCCATATTTTCGGTAAGAATTGCCTATTTATACTTGTTTTCAACAATCTAAGCTCATTTTATACCACAATTTCGGCTAGAACCACCCATCTATACTCGTTTTCATCCATCTATGCCTATTCTACACCATATATCGGTAAGAATCACCCGTCTATACTCGTTTAAACCATTCTACGCTCATTCTATATCATATTCTAGTTAGAATCACGCATCTATACTCGTTTTTACCATTCTGCGTCCGTTCTATGGCCTATTTTGGTTAGAATCACCGATCTCGACATGTTTTCAGCACTCTAAGCTTATTCTATACCGTATTTCGGTTAGAGTCGCTCATTTATGCTCGATTTCACCATTCTGCGATCATTTGATACCTTATTTCGATAACAATCACATTTCAGTCCTCGTTTTCACAAATCTACGCCACTTTTTCTACCCTATTTTGGTTAGGATCTCCCATCTCTACTCGTTTTGACCAATCTACGCACATTCTACACCATATTCCTATTAGAATCACTCATCTATACTCGTTTACCACATCTCGATTAAAATTGACGCTCTAAACTTGTTTTCATCATCCTACGGTCATATTATACCATATTTCGGTTCGAAGCACCCGCTTGTACTCGTTTTCACCATTTTACGAGCATTTGATGTCTTATTTCGGTTAGACTCATATTTTTATTCTCGTTTCGCCCATCTAGGCCAGTTATGCACCTTATTTCGGTTAGGCCAGTTATGCACCTTATTTCGGTTAGAATCTCCCGTCTATATCCATTTTTACCATTCTATGCCCATTCTACACCATAATTCTTTTAGAATCACTCATCTGTGCTCGTTTTCACGATTCTACCGCTGTTTTATGCAATATTTCGATTAGAATCTACGATCTAAGTTTGTTTTCGTCATTCTACGACCATGTTGTACCATATTTCGGTTCGAATCGCCCGTTTACACTCGTTTTCGCCATTTCACGAGCATTTGACACCTTAATTCGGTTAGAATCTCATTTCTATACTCGTTTCACCGATCTAGAACGGTTGTACACCTTATTTTCGGTCGGAATCTCCCGTCCGTACTCGTTTTCACCATTCCACGCCCGTTCTACACCATAATTTTTGTTTGAATCACACATCTAGGCTCGTTTTCACCATTCTACACTTGTTTTTATACCACATTTCGGTTAGAATCACTCATCTATACTCGTTTTCATCATTCTACGTTCAGCATGTTCCATGTTTCTGTTAGAATCACCTATTTATACTCGTTTTCACCAATCTAAGCTCGTTCTATACCATAATTAGAATCCCTCATCTGTACCCGTTTTCACCAATCTAAGCTCGTTCTATACCATAATTAGAATCCCCCATCTATACCCGTCTTCATCAATATCTATGCCTATTCTAAAGCATATCTATGTTAGAATTACCCATATGTACTCGTTTTTAACCATTCTACGCTGTCGTATACCACCCATCCACACCCGTTTTCACCATTCTACGTCCGTTTTATATGATATTTTGGTTTAAAATCACCGATCTAAACATGTTTTCAGCATGCTGTGCTCATTTTGTGCCATATTTCGGTTAGAATCCCCCATTAATACTCGTTTTAAGTATTTTACGATACTTTGATACCTTATTTCGATTACAATCGTATTTCAGTACCCGTTTCCAAAAATCTATGCCACTTTTATACCATATGTCGGTTTGAATCACCCGTCTATACTCGTTTTCACTGATCCACGCATATTCTACACCATATTCCCGTTAGAATCACTCATCGGTAATTCACGATTCAACTCTTGTTTTATACCATATTTCGGTTAGAATCAGCGATCCAAACTCATTTTCATCATCCTACGATCATATTATACCATATTTTAGTTCGAATCACCTGTTTATACTCGCTTTAACTATTTTACTTGATGCCTTATTTCGGTTAGAATCATATTTCTACACTCGTTTCACCAATCTAGGCCAGTTATGAACCTTATTCCGGTTAGAATCTCTCGCCTACACTCATTTTCACCATTCTACGCCCGTTCTACATATAATTTCGGTTAGAATCGCACATCTGTGCTCGTTTTCTCCATTCCACACTTGTTTTTATACCGTATTCTGGTTAGAGTCACCCATCCATAATCGTTTCCATCCTTCTACATTAATTCGAATCCATATTTTCGGTAAGAATTGCCTATTTATACTTGTTTTCAACAATCTAAATTTTATACCACAATTTCGGCTAGAACCACCCATCTATACTCGTTTTCATCCATCTATGCTTATTCTACACCATATATCGGTAAGAATCACCCGTCTATACTCGTTTAAACCATTCTACGCTCATTCTATATCATATTCTAGTTAGAATCACGCATCTATACTCGTTTTTACCATTCTGCGTCCGTTCTATGGCCTATTTTGGTTAGAATCACCGATCTCGACATGTTTTCAGCACTCTAAGCTTATTCTATACCGTATTTTGGTTAGAGTCACTCATTTATGCTCGATTTCACCATTCTGCGATCATTTGATACCTTATTTCGATAATAATCACATTTCGGTCCTCGTTTTCACAAATCTACGCCACTTTTTCTACCCTTTTTTGGTTAGGATCTCCCATCTCTACTCGTTTTGACCAATCTACGCACATTCTACACCATATTCCTATTAGAATCACTCATCTATACTCGTTTACCACATCTCGATTAAAATTGACGCTCTAAACTTGATTTCATCATCCTACGGTCATATTATACCCTATTTCGGTTCGAAGCACCCGCTTGTACTCGTTTTCACCATTTTACGAGCATTTGATGTCTTATTTCGGTTAGACTCATATTTTTATTCTCATTTCGCCCATCTAGGCCAGTTATGCACCTTATTTAAGTTAGGCCAGTTATGCACCTTATTTCGGTTAAAATCTCCCGTCTATATCCATTTTTACCATTCTATGCCCATTCTACACCATAATTCTTTTAGAATCACTCATCTGTGCTCGTTTTCACGATTCTACCGCAGTTTTATGCAATATTTCGATTAGAAACTACGATCTAAGTTTGTTTTCGTCATTCTACGACCATGTTGTACCATATTTCGGTTCGAATCGCCCGTTTACACTCGTTTTTGCCATTTCACGAGCATTTGACACCTTAATTCGGTTAGAATCTCATTTCTATACTCGTACAACCGATCTAGAACGGTTGTACACCTTATTTTCGGTCGGAATCTCCCGTCCGTACTCGTTTTCACCATTCCACGCCCGTTCTACACCATAATTTTTGTTTGAATCACACATCTAGGCTCGTTGTCACCCTTCTACACTTGTTTTTATACCACATTTCGGTTAGAATCACTCATCTATACTCGTTTTCATCATTCTACGTTCAGCATGTTCCATGTTTCTGTTAGAATCACCTATTTATACTCGTTTTCACCAATCTAAGCTCGTTCTATACCATAATTAGAATCCCTCATCTGTACCCGTTTTCACCAATCTAAGCTCGTTCTATACCATAATTAGAATCCCCCATCTATACCCGTCTTCATCAATCTATGCCTATTCTAAAGCATATCTATGTTAGAATTACCCATATGTACTCGTTTTAACCATTCTACGCTGTCGTATACCACCCATCCACACCCGTTTTCACCATTCCACGTCCGTTTTATATGATATTTTGGTTTAAAATCACCGATCTAAACATGTTTTCAGCATGCTGTGCTCATTTTGTGCCATATTTCGGTTAGAATCCCCCATTTATACTCGTTTTAAGTATTCTACGATACTTTGATACCTTATTTCGATTATAATCGCATTTCAGTACCCGTTTCCAAAAATCTACGCCACTTTTATACCATATGTCGGTTTGAATCACCCGTCTATACTCGTTTTCACCGATCCACGCACATTCTACACCATATTCCCGTTAGAATCACTCATCGGTAATTCACGATTGAACTCTTGTTTTATACCATATTTCGGTTAGAATCAGCGATCCAAACTCGTTTTCATCATCCTACGATCATATTATACCATATTTCAGTTCGAATCACCTGTTTATACTCGCTTTAACTATTTTACGAGCACTTGATGCCTTATTTCGGTTAGAATCATATTTCTACACTCGTTTCACCAATCTAGGCCAGTTATGAACCTTATTCCGGTTAGAATCTCTCACCTACACTCATTTTCACCATTCTACGCCCGTTCTACATATAATTTCGGTTAGAATCGCACATCTGTGCTCGTTTTCTCCATTCCACACTTGTTTTTATACCGTATTCTGGTTAGAGTCACCCATCCATAATCGTTTCCATCCTTCTACATTAATTTGATTCCATATTTTCGGTAAGAATTGCCTATTTATACTTGTTTTCAACAATCTAAATTTTATACCACAATTTCGACTAGAACCACCCATCTATACTCGTTTTCATCCATCTATGCCTATTCTACACCATATATCGGTAAGAATCACCCGTCTATACTCGTTTAAAACCATTCTACGCTCATTCTATATCATATTCTAGTTAGAATCACGCATCTATACTCGTTTTTACCATTCTGCGTCCGTTCTATGGCCTATTTTGGTTAGAATCAGCGATCTCGACATGTTTTCAGCACTCTAAGCTTATTCTATACCGTATTTCGGTTAGGGTCGCTCATTTATGCTCGATTTCACCATTCTGCGATCATTTGATACCTTATTTCGATAACAATCACATTTTAGTCCTCGTTTTCACAAATCTACGCCACTTTTTCTACCCTATTTTGGTTAGGATCTCCCATCTCTACTCGTTTTGACCAATCTACGCACATTTTACACCATATTCCTATTAGAATCACTCATCTATACTTGTTTACCACATCTCGATTAAAATTGACGCTCTAAACTTGTTTTCATCATCCTACGGTCATATTATACCATATTTCGGTTCGAAGCACCCGCTTGTACTCGTTTTTACCATTTTACGAGCATTTGATGTCTTATTTCGGTTAGACTCATATTTTTATTCTCGTTTCGCCCATCTAGGTCAGTTATGCACCTTATTTCGGTTAGGCTAGTTATGCACCTTATTTCGGTTAGAATCACCCGTCTATATCCATTTTTACCATTCTATGCCCATTCTACACCATAATTCTTTTAGAATCACTCATCTGTGCTCGTTTTTACGATTCTACCGTAGTTTTATGCAATATTTCGATTAGAATCTACGATCTAAGTTTATTATCGTCATTCTACGACCATGTTGTACCATATTTCGGTTCGAATCGCCCGTTTACACTCGTTTTCGCCATTTCACGAGCATTTGATACCTTAATTCCGTTAGAATCTCATTTCTATACTCGTACAACCGATCTAGAACGGTTGTACACCTTATTTTCGGTCGGAATCTCCCGTCCGTACTCGTTTTCACCATTCCACGCCCGTTCTAACACCATAATTTTTGTTTGAATCACACATATAGGCTCGTTGTCACCCTTCTACACTTGTTTTTATACCACATTTCCGTTAGAATCACTCATCTATACTCGTTTTCATCATTCTACGTTCAGCATGTTCCATGTTTCTGTTAGAATCACCTATTTATACTCGTTTTCACCAATCTAAGCTCGTTCTATACCATAATTAGAATCCCTCATCTGTACCCGTTTTCACCAATCTAAGCTCGTTCTATACCATAATTAGAATCCCCCATCTATACCCGTCTTCATCAATCTATGCCTATTCTAAAGCATATCTATGTTAGAATTACCCATATGTACTCGTTTTAACCATTCTACGCTGTCGTATACCACCCATCCACACCCGTTTTCACCATTCCACGTCCGTTTTATATGATATTTTGGTTTAAAATCACCGATCTAAACATGTTTTCAGCATTCTGTGCTCATTTTGTGCCATATTTCGGTTAGAATCCCCCATTTATACTCGTTTTAAGTATTCTACGATACTTTGATACCTTATTTCGATTACAATCGCATTTCAGTTCCCGTTTCCAAAAATCTACGCCACTTTTATACCATATGTCGGTTTGAATCACCCGTCTATACTCGTTTTCACTGATCCACGCATATTCTACACCATATTCCCGTTAGAATCACTCATCGGTAATTCACGATTCAACTCTTGTTTTATACCATATTTCGGTTAGAATCAGCGATCCAAACTCGTTTTCATCATCCTACGATCATATTATACCATATTTCAGTTCGAATCACCCGTTTATACTCGCTTTAACTATTTTACGAGCACTTGATGCCTTATTTCGGTTAGAATCATATTTCTACACTCGTTTCACCAATCTAGGCCAGTTATGAACCTTATTCCGGTTAGAATCTCTCGCCTACACTTATTTTCACCATTCTACGCCCGTTCTACATATAATTTCGGTTAGAATCGCACATCTGTGCTCGTTTTCTCCATTCCACACTTGTTTTTATACCGTATTCTGGTTAGAGTCACCCATCCATAATCGTTTCCATCCTTCTACATTAATTCGATTCCATATTTTCGGTAAGAATTGCCTATTTATACTTGTTTTCAACAATCTAAATTTTATACCACAATTTCGACTAGAACCACCCATCTATACTCGTTTTCATCCATCTATGCCTATTCTACACCATATATCGGTAAGAATCACCCGTCTATACTCGTTTAAACCATTCTACGCTCATTCTATATCATATTCTAGTTAGAATCACGCATCTATACTCGTTTTTACCATTCTGCGTCCGTTCTATGGCCTATTTTGGTTAGAATCACCGATCTCGACATATTTTCAGCACTCTAAGCTTATTCTATACCGTATTTTGGTTAGAGTCGCTCATTTATGCTCGATTTCACCATTCTGCGATCATTTGATACCTTATTTCGATAACAATCACATTTCAGTCATCGTTTTCACAAATCTATGCCACTTTTTCTACCCTATTTTGATTAGGATCTCCCATCTCTACTCGTTTTGACCAATCTACGCACATTCTACACCATATTCCTATTAGAATCACTCATCTATACTTGTTTACCACATCTCGATTAAAATTGACGCTCTAAACTTGTTTTCATCATCCTACGGTCATATTATACCATATTTCGGTTCGAAGCACCCGCTTGTACTCGTTTTCACCATTTTACGAGCATTTGATGTCTTATTTCGGTTAGACTCATATTTTTATTCTCGTTTCGCCCATCTAGGTCAGTTATGCACCTTATTTCAGTTAGGCTAGTTATGCACCTTATTTCGGTTAGAATCACCCGTCTATATCCATTTTTACCATTCTATGCCCATTCTACACCATAATTCTTTTAGAATCACTCATCTGTGCTCGTTTTCACGATTCTACCGTAGTTTTATGCAATATTTCGATTAGAATCTACGATCTAAGTTTATTATCGTCATTCTACGACCATGTTGTACCATATTTCGGTTCGAATCGCCCGTTTACACTCGTTTTTGCCATTTCACGAGCATTTGACACCTTAATTCAGTTAGAATCTCATTTCTATACTCGTACAACCGATCTAGAACGGTTGTACACCTTATTTTCGGTCGGAATCTCCCGTCCGTACTCGTTTTCACCATTCCACGCCCGTTCTACACCATAATTTTTGTTTGAATCACACATATAGGCTCGTTGTCACCCTTCTACACTTGTTTTTATACCACATTTCCGTTAGAATCACTCATCTATACTCGTTTTCATCATTCTACGTTCAGCATGTTCCATGTTTCTGTTAGAATCACCTATTTATACTCGTTTTCACCAATCTAAGCTCGTTCTATACCATAATTAGAATCCCTCATCTGTACCCGTTTTCACCAATCTAAGCTCGTTCTATACCATAATTAGAATCCCCCATCTATACCCGTCTTCATCAATCTATGCCTATTCTAAAGCATATCTATGTTAGAATTACCCATATGTACTCGTTTTAACCATTCTACGCTGTCGTATACCACCCATCCACACCCGTTTTCACCATTTCACGTCCGTTTTATATGATATTTTGGTTTAAAATCACCGATCTAAACATGTTTTCAGCATTCTGTGCTCATTTTGTGCCATATTTCGGTTAGAATCCCCCATTTATACTCGTTTTAAGTATTCTACGATACTTTGATACCTTATTTCGATTACAATCGCATTTCAGTTCCCGTTTCCAAAAATCTATGCCACTTTTATACCATATGTCGGTTTGAATCACCCGTCTATACTCGTTTTCACTGATCCACGCATATTCTACACCATATTCCCGTTAGAATCACTCATCGGTAATTCACGATTCAACTCTTGTTTTATACCATATTTCGGTTAGAATCAGCGATCCAAACTCGTTTTCATCATCCTACGATCATATTATACCATATTTCAGTTCGAATCACCCGTTTATACTCGCTTTAACTATTTTACGAGCACTTGATGCCTTATTTCGGTTAGAATCATATTTCTACACTCGTTTCACCAATCTAGGCCAGTTATGAACCTTATTCCGGTTAGAATCTCTCGCCTACACTCATTTTCACCATTCTACGCCCGTTCTACATATAATTTCGGTTAGAATCGCACATCTGTGCTCGTTTTCTCCATTCCACACTTGTTTTTATACCGTATTCTGGTTAGAGTCACCCATCCATAATCGTTTCCATCCTTCTACATTAATTCGATTCCATATTTTCGGTAAGAATTGCCTATTTATACTTGTTTTCAACAATCTAAATTTTATACCACAATTTCGACTAGAACCACCCATCTATACTCGTTTTCATCCATCTATGCCTATTCTACACCATATATCGGTAAGAATCACCCGTCTATACTCGTTTAAACCATTCTACGCTCATTCTATATCATATTCTAGTTAGAATCACGCATCTATACTCGTTTTTACCATTCTGCGTCCGTTCTATGGCCTATTTTGGTTAGAATCACCGATCTCGACATATTTTCAGCACTCTAAGCTTATTCTATACCGTATTTTGGTTAGAGTCGCTCATTTATGCTCGATTTCACCATTCTGCGATCATTTGATACCTTATTTCGATAACAATCACATTTCAGTCATCGTTTTCACAAATCTATGCCACTTTTTCTACCCTATTTTGGTTAGGATCTCCCATCTCTACTCGTTTTGACCAATCTACGCACATTCTACACCATATTCCTATTAGAATCACTCATCTATACTTGTTTACCACATCTCGATTAAAATTGACGCTCTAAACTTGTTTTCATCATCCCTACGGTCATATTATACCATATTTCGGTTCGAAACACCCGCTTGTACTCGTTTTCACCATTTTACGAGCATTTGATGTCTTATTTCGGTTAGACTCATATTTTTATTCTCGTTTCGCCCATCTAGGTCAGTTATGCACCTTATTTCAGTTAGGCTAGTTATGCACCTTATTTCGGTTAGAATCACCCGTCTATATCCATTTTTACCATTCTATGCCCATTCTACACCATAATTCTTTTAGAATCACTCATCTGTGCTCGTTTTCACGATTCTACCGTAGTTTTATGCAATATTTCGATTAGAATCTACGATCTAAGTTTATTATCGTCATTCTACGACCATGTTGTACCATATTTCGGTTCGAATCGCCCGTTTACACTCGTTTTCGCCATTTCACGAGCATTTGACACCTTAATTCAGTTAGAATCTCATTTCTATACTCGTACAACCGATCTAGAACGGTTGTACACCTTATTTTCGGTCGGAATCTCCCGTCCGTACTCGTTTTCACCATTCCACGCCCGTTCTACACCATAATTTTTGTTTGAATCACACATATAGGCTCGTTGTCACCCTTCTACACTTGTTTTTATACCACATTTCCGTTAGAATCACTCATCTATACTCGTTTTCATCATTCTACGTTCAACATGTTCCATGTTTCTGTTAGAATCACCTATTTATACTCGTTTTCACCAATCTAAGCTCGTTCTATACCATAATTAGAATCCCTCATCTGTACCCCGTTTTCACCAATCTAAGCTCGTTCTATACCATAATTAGAATCCCCCATCTATACCCGTCTTCATCAATCTATGCCTATTCTAAAGCATATCTATGTTAGAATTACCCATATGTACTCGTTTTAACCATTCTACGCTGTCGTATACCACCCATCCACACCCGTTTTCACCATTCCACGTCCGTTTTATATGATATTTTGGTTTAAAATCACCGATCTAAACATGTTTTCAGCATTCTGTGCTCATTTTGTGCCATATTTCGGTTAGAATCCCCCATTTATACTCGTTTTAAGTATTCTACGATACTTTGATACCTTATTTCGATTACAATCGCATTTCAGTTCCCGTTTCCAAAAATCTACGCCACTTTTATACCATATGTCGGTTTGAATCACCCGTCTATACTCGTTTTCACTGATCCACGCATATTCTACACCATATTCCCGTTAGAATCACTCATCGGTAATTCACGATTCAACTCTTGTTTTATACCATATTTCGGTTAGAATCAGCGATCCAAACTCGTTTTCATCATCCTACGATCATATTATACCATATTTCAGTTCGAATCACCCGTTTATACTCGCTTTAACTATTTTACGAGCACTTGATGCCTTATTTCGGTTAGAATCATATTTCTACACTCGTTTCACCAATCTAGGCCAGTTATGAACCTTATTCCGGTTAGAATCTCTCGCCTACACTCATTTTCACCATTTTACGCCCGTTCTACATATAATTTCGGTTAGAATCGCACATCTGTGC
>JAYESA010001139.1:22500-27500 GCA_036927795.1 Iris macrosiphon | reverse complement strand
TCATAAACTGGAAAAGTTCCCTTAGCGATAACTCGCCTATGCGAACTCCTGAACTCGTTAAGGCCAAAATGAGATACGTTCATGCAATAAGTCCATAATACATTATGATCCTGATGTAATTTACCTTCCTTTCAAGGAACGACGCAAGCGCAACCATCAGCGCTGGCGCCAGGCGAGCCTCGGACTCAGGAGAGCAGCTCCGGAACATCAGGAAGCTCTCGGAGCCAACGAGGCATGTCTCAAACAGACTCGATTCAACAAGTGATGCAAATGTTAACCGAGCAACGACAGAGGGATGATGCCCGCCAAGCCAAGTTCGAGAGCAACCTAGAGGCAAGGCTCTCAGTCCAACAAAAGCAGGTAGATACCCTGCAACAGCTTGTTCAGACCCTGGCCTCCAACCATTCTGCCGCAACGACCGCTACACCAGTGGAGCAGCCAGCGCTTGAAGTCGAACCATCGCCCGTGCCAAGGACGAGGGAAGTGACTACCTTCACCTTTGCAAACTTCAAGAAGGTCTGCAACACGCCATTCAAAGGGACTGAGGACCCAATCGTGGCCCTAGATTGGCTCGCCGAGCTTGAAGATCATTTTTCCCTCCTGGACGTGCCGGAAGACAAGCGCGTCACTTGTGCCAAACTACTGCTTCGCTTCAATGCGCACGACTGGTGGGACGTGCATCGACGATCTCTTCAGCTTGGCCATGGAGAGGAGGCGATCACGTGGACGACCTTTCGTGCCGCGTTTGAGGAGGAGTTTATACCCCCGCCTCTCCGACGTCAACGGGAAAATGAGTTCGTTCAGCTCCGGCAGGGCAATATGACGGTGAAGCAATACTCTGCAGAATTCAACAAACTGGCCAAATTTGCCACCGCCTACCTACCGGACGCAGCGAGTCGTGCCAGACGATTCGAAGGAGGGCTACGTCCCGGCATCCACGGGCACGTATCCGTCCCACAGTATCAGACGATGAGGGAAGTCTTAAACCATGCCCTCTCCCTCGAGCCGCAGTATCCTCACGTTGCCACCGGCGCTGTGCAAACCCCCAATCACAAACGCCAAGGCAACGACAGAGGAAACACAGCTGCAAAGCGCCCTAACAACGGCGGTTCGAAAAAGGGAAACTCGGGGCAACGATGTGACTTCTGTAGAAGGACAGGGCACGTCGAAAGTGAATGTCGCCGGAAGCACGGGTTATGTCTCATTTGTGGAGCTTCCGATCACGCCCTTCCCAACTGTCCAAAGTTCACCGAGCGTCGTCCTCCGCAACAAAATCAGACTCCGGCACCTCAAGCAAATCGAGCGGCGCCTCAGCAAGGGCGTAATCAAGCTCAAGGCCGAGTCTACACCATGACACGGGAAGAAGCATTAGCTTCAGATACAGTCGTGTCAGGTACCTTACTTTTCAATAATATACCTGCTCGTGTTCTATTTGATTCAGGTGCAACGCATAGTTTTATCTCCACAAATTTTGCCGTGGAAAACAATGTAAAAATGACTCCGTTGCACTTAGATTTAAATGTTAGCACCCCCTCTGGTACAAAAATCCCTGTTCGTTCAGTATGCCTAGGCGGTTACATTTGTATTGGGGAGAAGAAGCTGTCGCTCGATGTCTTAGTTCTAGATGTTAGGGACTATGATATCATCTTGGGAATGGATTGGCTAGGCGCATGCGCAGCAACTATCGAGTGTGCAGAGAAGCGAGTCGTTTTCCGTCTGCCCGGAGAAGCCGTGTTCTGTTACACCAGTAGTCCAGCGAACGATGCGACCAAGGCCTGCATGGTGATTTCAGCAAAATCTGCTCGGCGAATGCTCTACACAGGCTGCGAGGGATTTCTAGCATCAGTTCGGGACGCGCGGCAGGACTACGCAAACGTCGAGCCTAATTCCGTTGAGGCGGAGTTCCCCGACGTGTTTCCGAGCGAACTACCCGGTATGCCGCCCGATCGAGAGATTGAATTCACTATTGACACATTTCCGAACACGCAGCCGATCTCCAAACCTCCATACAGAATGGCCCCTGCAGAGCTGAAGGAACTAAAGTGCCAGCTCCAAGGATTACTTGACCGTGGGTTCATCCGTCCGAGCGTGTCTCCTTGGGGCGCTCCCGTGCTCTTCGTGAAGAAGAAGGACGGAACTCTACGCCTATGCATCGACTACAGAGAATTGAATAAGGTCACAATCAGAAACAAATATCCTCTGCCACGGATTGATGACTTGTTCGATCAACTACAAGGAGCTGCAGTATTTTCAAAAATCGATCTTCGCTCGGGTTATCACCAGCTGAAGATTAGGCCCGAGGACACCCACAAAACTGCCTTCCGAACCCGGTACGGTCATTATGAGTTTTCCGTGATGCCGTTCGGACTGATGAATGCTCCTGCGGCATTCATGGACGTTATGAATCGGGTATTTAGACCTTTCATCGATAAATTTGTGGTAGTTTTTATCGATGATATCTTGGTGTACTCGAAGACTAGGGATGAGCACGCAGGACACCTGCGGATGGTGTTGCAAACCCTTCGAGACAATCAGCTGTACGCCAAACTGAGTAAATGTGAGTTTTGGCTAGACAGTATATCATTTTTGGGCCATGTTATCTCGTCTCAAGGCATCTCAGTTGACCCGAAGAAAATAGAAGCAATCACGCAGTGGAAACGACCGGAGTCAGCTAGCGACATCCGAAGCTTTCTTGGACTGGCAGGATACTACCGTCGGTTCATACAGAACTTTGCTAGAATTGCTTCACCCTTGACGCAGCTCACACGGAAGGGTGCGAAGTTTACTTGGACGGACGACTGTGAAGCTTCGTTTACGGAGTTAAAGCAGCGCCTCGTCTCCGCTCCGGTCCTTACTTTGCCAAACGGACCTGACGACTTCAAAATATATAGCGATGCATCAGGAAGGGGACTAGGATGTGTCCTGATGCAACGTGACAAGGTGATTGCCTACGCGTCTAGACAGCTAAAGCCTCACGAGCAGAACTACCCAACGCATGACCTTGAGCTTGCCGCGGTAGTGTTTGCATTAAAGCTGTGGCGCCACTATCTTTATGGAGTGCCGTGTGAAATTTATACGGACCATAAAAGCCTGAAATACTTGTATACTCAAAAGGATTTGAATCTTCGGCAGCGGCGATGGCTTGAACTCCTAAGCGACTTCGACCTCATGATCAGATACACGCCTGGCAAGGGAAACGTCGTAGCTGACGCACTGAGTCGAGTGTTTGCAGGAAGTTTGGCTATTGATGATAGGCTGCAACGAGATCTTGAATCACTGGGAATTACCTTAAAAATCAGATACACAAAGTGGGCGCAAGTATCACAACTGCGCCTCGAACCCGACTTGTTACAACGAGTAAAGACCGCTCAGAAGGACGACCCGTTCCTGCAAAAGATTCATGCCCTTATCTCAGCAGGGAAGGCGTCCGACTTTGCGGTAAGCACGGATGGGACGCTTCGAGTGAAGGGAAGACTGTGCGTTCCAAACGACGCGGCCCTCAGGGAAGAGATACTCACGGAAGCCCATTATGCAAGCTATACTTCTCATCCGGGTAGCACAAAGATGTATCGGGATCTTCGTACGACGTTTTGGTGGCACGGCTTGAAAAAGGATGTGGCGCAGTTTGTGTCGCATTGCATGGCTTGTCAACGAGTAAAGGCCGAACACCAGAAACCAGGCGGAGAACTGCAGAGCCTTGCTATTCCGGAGTGGAAATGGGATGATATAACGATGGATTTTATCGTTGGTTTGCCGAGGACGCAACGGGGACATGATGCAGTCTGGGTTATCGTCGATCGACTCACCAAGTCAGCTCACTTTCTGCCTATCAAATCTACTTGGAGTGCCGACCGCCTGGCTCAGATATATCTCAACGAAATCGTTCGACTCCATGGCGTGCCTGTAACCATAGTCTCCGATCGAGATGGTCGATTCATATCACGTTTCTGGGGAAGCCTGCAGTCAGCAATGGGGACGAAGTTGAAGTTTAGCTCCGCCTACCATCCACAGACCGACGGCCAAACCGAGCGTGTCAACCAGATCCTCGAAGACATGTTGCGACTCTGCGCCTTGGACTTGAAGACGAGTTGGGACCTTCATCTACCTTTAGCTGAATTTGCTTACAACAATAGTTATCAATCAAGCATTCAAATGGCGCCGTATGAGGCGTTATATGGGCGGAAGTGTAGATCTCCTATCTGCTGGGACGAAGTTGGAGAACGGCAAGTACTTGGCCCTGAGCTCGTAGAGCAGACCGTCCAGAAGATTCGGCTGATTCGGGACAGATTAAAGATAGCTCAAAGTCGTCAAAAGAGCTACGCCGACACACATCGGAGACCGCTAGAATTCCAAGTAGGCGACCGAGTATTCCTCAAGGTCTCGCCCATGCGAGGAGTCAGCAGGTTCGGAGCAAGAGGAAAGCTGAGTCCGAGATTTGTCGGCCCGTTCGAAATACTAAAGCGGGTTGCCTCAGTTGCGTATCAAATTGCTCTACCACCATCCCTATCCGACGTACACGATATATTCCATGTTTCACAGCTTAGGAAATATGTGTACGACCCGAGCCATGTGGTAGACCTGGACCAACTGAACCTACAAGCCGACTTGACATACGTAGAACAGCCTGTGCAAATTTTGGATAGAAAAGAAAAGCTGCTTCGGACTCGTTCGGTTCCTCTAGTGCGCGTGCTTTGGCGGAATCACTCAGTCGAAGAATCTACTTGGGAGCTTGAATCTGATATGAGGGAACGGTTCCCCTCGTTATTTCCTAGTGGTAGGTTTTATTACTTAAGTTTCGGGACGAAACTTCCAATTGGTTGGGTAGGATGTGGTGCCCCGTTCCCCCTATTCGGGGAGCGCGGCTAAGAAATACTAAGACGGTATCGTTCGATCGGGATAGATTGAATTAAGAACTCGTCCTCGTTATGGATTTGTTTCTTCGGAATCGATTCCCATATTCAGTGGACCGTGCCCCAAGGATCGACTTAGCGGCAGAGTCA
>JAYESA010001138.1:0-60759 GCA_036927795.1 Iris macrosiphon | reverse complement strand
GTGCCATCCTTGATTCGCTACTGCAATAAACCGTGGAAGGTGAGGTATATCGTGAGGGCTTTTTTAGGAGGGAGAGTACTAAGAGGAAGAAGGGGGGGGGGGGGGGGGGGGGGGGGGGGTCGCGATGGGTGTTGTGTGGCTCTTTTGTTTAGGAGTAAGGTTTTGTTTCACAAAAGTTTCAAAAATACCATAGACACCCTTTTATTTAAAATATTGCACATATATATAGGTAACTTTTTGAAAAAATTGATGGTGGCCCATGGCACACCCTAGTTCTACTCTACATCTGGCCCTGAATACACCTTTATATGCAAGATATGTACCCTACAAAAACTGGTGTCTTCGATGGTTAAAAATGGAAACATGTCCATCTGAATTGATGTGACTTTGATCACTTACAGGAAATGTTCATGCTATTTAGCAATATATTGTGGCATATCAATTTGTCTTCTCCATATGTTACTCTTTAATGCCCGCAAAACACAATTCAGTAAATAAATAAGCATACATAGATGTGAAAAGTTATGTCAAAAGTTCGAACAACTGCAATTTGTAAATACACAAATGACTTGTTTCTAATGATAATTCATGTGAAATGTCTACCTATTTGGTCACTTAAACAAACACAATAAAACCTTTTTCTACAACGCGCTTGTGCAAACTCAAGAAAAAAGCGGGATCCAACTCCAAGAAAACTGTTGTTTTCTTCACGACAGAAATAATAAATTCTTGCCAAAATAGTTTAAATTTCCGTATAGAGTAATGAAATGACTTTAGGTAATGCTTGGTTGACTGCAACTAGTGCTGCCGCGACATTTTTGCGGCAATTACAGCATGCGTCAATTACTGCAACAAAAGTTGCAAGACATTCCCCAAATGTTGCAGCTTTTGTTGCGGCCAGAATAGCCACAAAACCATTATATCAACATTCATTACCCCATTTCCTCGTGTTTCTCTTCATTCAATGTAACAAAGTCATGACCAAACAACACTTTCTATTTTGCAACAACCAAAGTTGCAACCAAGCATCCTAAAGCCTAATTGTTTCATTCCAAACATTAAATTTCTAAATCCCGCAAAATCATCCAAGGTCAAACAAATACTATATCTGCAACACCATTTAGATTAACTAAAAATTGTTCAAGATCTAAAACAGTCCCCTTTAACATACTTCAAAATATAATCAAATTCATCTATAAATATCAATAATTTACTAAACATGCCACTTCGAGTAATCAATAACACAAATTATACGAAAAATTCAGTGATTTGACCTTCGATTCCGGAGTGGAAGACGCCGAGGCCGAACCAGTAGAGGTAGTTGTTGACAGGGGTGAGATCGTAGATGTTCAGGAACACGTGGGCCGCGCCGCTCCCGCCATTTCTCCTCGGCTCCCTCGTCGAAGAGGACCGCGCCAGAATCGACGGCATGGTCGCTCCTCCTCCACCCTCCGAAAATTAGGGTTTGGGCTAGGGTTTTTCCGCTATTCAAAGCGGAGGGGACATTCCGAGAATCGAGAAGGAGGAGAGAACGAAAACCCTAGATTCGACCAGCAAAAAAAACAGAGTTTCGGCAAGATTCACGACGACGAAGAAATTAAAAAGGTTCCCGTTTTTTTTTTTTTTTTTTTTTTTTTTTTTTTTTTTTTTTTTTAAATAGAAGGAGTGAGTGTTGGAAAAGTCGACTATTTGATGACGTCTAAGAGCATTTCCAACCATATTGTCTTATTTTGTGTTATAATTTCTATTTAACATAAGGTACAAAATTATATCTTTTTAATGTAATAAGATTATATTCACACTAGACAATAAGATAAAAAATATTATTCAATATAAAAGTATTAAAAAGATATTAAAAAATATTTTTTTACAACTTTCAAGACAACTTTTTTTTGCTTATTACTTTTTTTTATTCATAATTAATAATGTTAAATAAAGTCATTGTGAAGTCCATTGTCTAGATTTAGACAACCAATTTCACATTGTCCAAGTCGTGTCATTGCCATATCAACTTTACAACTAACTTCACATTTGTATTGGAGAATAATTTCTGAAATAATAAGTTGTGATATCAACATTTTTTTTCAAACTCACAACATGGTTGGAGATGCTCAAACTGTTAGCATGTACGTGAATTTTTATTTATTTATTTGTGCTAATTACTCTCTTATGTTACTTTTTTGAGTTTTTTGTATTAATTTTTTTATTTATAATCATAAGTCCACTATTCTATTTTTATTTTAATTAGTGCTAACATTTATTCTTTCATAATATATTAATTGTAATTGTAGTTAGTCTTCCAATTTTTTTTTTTAATTAGAGGATAGTACTGATTAAAATAAAAATAGAAATTGTGGATATATGATTATCAATTTTTTGGATAAATAAAAATAACTCTACTTTTTATGGTCTCCTGGAGCATTATTAGTAGATGAGTTCAAAAATACATTTGAATCCAATTTTATAATAATAAAAAATCTAGAACGAGTTTGGTATGTATAAAATTAGTATAAAATAATAAAATAATCTTTGGTCTCAAAGTTTGTGTGATAAAAAAATCATGTGGTAAAAAGATAACGTAACATCTATAATCTAGAAATTGAGACTTACTATTCTATAAAATGAGTTCCTACATTCTGAATGTAGAAATTATGAAACCAAAGTTATAGCTTTTGTGGGTAGATTTTGACCATTATGGAACTCCAATTGAACCATATTGTTCTAAAAAATGAGTTCCTACATTCTGAATCTAGAAATTTTGATGAGCTTTACTATTGATGCTCTTATAAATTTGAATTTTTTTAGATGTCATTATTATTTATACTTTTTTTTTTATTTCGTTCTAACAATTGATATAGTTTACGGTATAAAATATGAATATTATAGACCCTAGACTTGGTTGTGTGACTTCGGTAATTTAGTTTTGAATGATGGAAATTGTGTTACTTGTTTTATTTACTTTTGTTAATATAACTTGTGACATTATTGTTTGCTTCTATCATTATCTCAACTGCCACACAAGCCTCCTGGCAAAAATTTCGATCGAAACGACTTCATGGACATAGTGTATAGTCAGATGTCTTTTGTTCTAGTCATATGGTTGAATACTTGCAACTCAAGAGCCCATAAGAATTGTGTTGTTTTTGAGATCAAGATAAAAGCAAACAACAATCTAACAAGTCTCATTTTCGATTGGTCATGATAAAACAAAATAATCTAAGTTATACAACTCCCACCATGTAAAACTAAAAAACTATCACTTATTTTGTTTAGTTTTATTATCTCATATAATATTCAAAATTTAAATTTAGTTCATTTTTTATGGTCATCCCAAGTTAATCATTAAGACAAGCCCCAAACTTTCTTGACAACATTGAGAGATAAACTCAATTTTTCAAACCCTAAAACTAATTAACCCTAAAATTTATGCTGATGATAAAGGCAGTACAAAATACACTGAGGCTGACCCAAATTATAAAATTTTACTCGGGACTAGCCACAAATTTATTTAGGCCTGTCAAAATTTTGACAATCCTTTTTATATGTTGAATTGTCAAAATTTTGACAGTCCATTGAATTGCATATATTATTTAGGACTGTCAAAATTTTGACAGTATAAACTATTAGAAGAACGGTCAAAATTTTGACAATCCTAAATATATTTTTGGACTAGTCATGAATAAAATTTTAAGTGAAAAAAAAAAAAATTGGAACAACCTGAGTATCTTTGCAATGTCTTTATCAAAAAGAAAAATTTACTGGGCCGCAATATAAACTTTAAAATGACATAAATGTCCTCCTCATTCATAAATTTAGGTCAAAAAAACTCCCCATTTCCCCCACACACTACCCAACAATGGCAACGGCAACTATGATGGCGGCTACGGCACAACCCTTCCCCAAACCCTTCCTCCGTCCCCAAACCCACCACCGCTCCCTAGTCCTAAAATTAACAAACCGCCCCTCCCCGAGACCCCTCCGCGGTGCCGCCACCGTCCGGTCCGTCGCCACCCCCTCCTTCCACGGTCCCTGCTACGTCCTCGCCGACAACATCGACACCGACCAGATCATCCCGGCGGAGCACCTGACCCTCGTCCCCTCCAACCCCGACGAGTACCGGAAGCTCGGGTCCCTCGCGCTCGTCGGCCTCCCCTCGTCCGCCTACCCGCTCCCCTTCGTGGATCCCGGGTCCGACTCCACCCGCTACCCAGTCATCGTCGCGGGCGCCAACTTCGGCTGCGGGTCCTCCCGCGAGCACGCGCCGGTGGCCCTCGGCGCCTCGGGGGCCCGGGTGGTCGTCGCGGAGTCGTACGCTAGGATTTTCTTCCGGAACTCCGTCGCGACCGGGGAGGTGTATCCGCTGGAGTCGGAGGCGGTGGGGGTGTGGAAGGAGTGCAGCACCGGGGACATCGTGACGGTGGATCTCGAGGAGAGCAAGCTGGTGAACCACACCACGGGGAAGGAGTACAAGCTGAAGCCGATCGGCGATGCCGGTCCGGTGATCGACGCCGGGGGGATCTTTGCATATGCGAGGAAGGCCGGGATGATCGCCGAGGCCCCTTCTGCCAATTAGTAAGCTTTCATTAACTGTCAACAGTTTTAAAAAAATCGGTCAGTTCGGCCGCCTAGGTGCTAGGCTCCCCTAGGCCGAACCGAAAACTACATATTCGGCAATGCGGTCGTTCGTCCAATTCGGACATGTTCGGAGTCTAAGCGTCTTGTGCGTCATGTTCGGACTTGTAGAAGCTGTCTTATTGTTCATACAAAATGATAGTTTAATCCAATATTTTCATTATTGCAGTCTTATAGAAGTGTTTGAACCATGTAATAGGTAACGAGAGACGTTTAGAGATGAGAGAAATAATAAACAAAATCCAAATTAGTTAAAAAAAAATACTATATAAACTGTTTAACAGAAGAGGAAAAAAGTCTGGTATCTGTTCGGCGTCTAGGCGCTAGGCGTCCCTCTTCCCATAGTTTAAAGTATCGGCCGATACCGATCCGATACGGCCGATACCGATACAATTTGGCATGTCCCGATCCGATACCGACCGATACCCGATACTGACCGATACCGACATTAGAGGTCTCTTTTCCAGTCAATTCAGCAAAAAAGTTTGAATTAAAAAGACCAATTAGAAAGGATGTAAAAGCATAGTAAGGTTGTAAAAACATATAAAAGATCCTAAAACTTATCTATCGCATATAAATCAATCGACAAGGATGACTACTATTTCATTCAATATCAAAAATACTAAGAAACAATACTGAAAATACTTTAAATTATGCATAAATGTATAAAATATATTCTCTAAAATGTTAATAATTTACTAATAGTTGTTTGCTTTCCGATACCAAAAAATCCGATACTCCGATCCGAAACCTCCGATACTACCGATACCGCCGATCCTGATACTCATAGGAATGGTCCGATACCGATCCCGATACCGATACTTTGAACCTTCTCTTCCGCACCGAATTCACATAGCGAATTTTAGAACACTGATTGTCAATTGTGAAAAGATCGTGCCTCGCCTGTATTGCATCGTGTAGGACATGTACGGGGACACTCGGGGCACACCATATCAAGTGACGTGTCAGTGTTGGTGTTTGTATTGTGTTGTATTTGTGTCTTGGCGTTTGTGCAACGGGTGTGAACTGAACTTAACTTCATCTTAACCCAGGGTAGCTTATTGTAGTTTAACGACTTATTTACGTAAAAATACCTTCACTTTTCCCTACATTATTGTCTCTGAGAACAAGAAACACGGACATGGTAGTTCTTAGAATATCAGGAACATGTGGAAACTTTAAAAAGCTACGTTCAACTGATATTAAGTGTTTATACATTATAAAATGCAAGGGGAAGTGATAAGCATTTTAATGTACTTTTATACTTTCAATATGAATGCCAAATGGTAATTTAATCAAGTAGACAACCTTTACTGAGATAGCCTAGAACCTGAGTTTCTTGTTTAACAACAAATCCAATGCTAATTCATTCATTATTAGTCAGGCTAATACCTCCTATTTGGGAAGCCTGAACGACATTGTAGTCTTTTATATTACAACAAACACAAACATACATTTTTATACTGGATTCATACAACTGTTTTCATTATTGTGTTGCATTTGATGTAATTCATTAGAATTTCAGAAGACCTAAAAATTGTAAGGTTAGCCTTTTTATGATCAATTATTAAAAAAGCAGAGTTATTGTGTGTCAATACTTCAAATTGCCAAGCATATCATGTACGCCGAATAGTTAGGTTCCTAACTTCAGATAAAAGCTTGCAGTAAATAGATTCTTGTGATGTGTATTGGAAGATTGAGCTGTGTCATTCTACACTCGATTGTATATATAAACTAGAAAGACATGTTCCTCGGCCTGTTTATTTTCACTTATTTGTTTACAGTTTGTTACGTACTCATTGTTTTTAATGGTTGACTCATTATTCATAAAAATCACACATTTTTAGCTCGAAGATATCATCACATAAAAGGTCTGGATTTATATTCGAATATTCAGGAACTGTATTTGGCAAGCTTGGTGCCAGAGGCCCAGTAGTAGTGTTTTTCGCCAAACTCATGAAAATCTTGAAGGGAAGAAAGATTGTTGAAAACGTGACAATTACGTGCTTCTTGCTCTTAGCAAGGGAGACCCATTTTGAAAGTAGACTCATAAGAGATCCAATTTAACAATATTAATAGACAAGATTGTTTTGACATGAGAAAGAAGTGGTTGATATTTACGGAGGAACTTAATGGATGATCGAGGATCCTTGATCTCTCCCGTCTTTCTATTCGTGTATCAGAGTATCCATTAGTATCCATTACTTTATGGATGATGTGTTAGTTTACTTGCAGAGGAACATATTGGTCTGGGTCATCATTCTCCTGGTGAACATCTTTGTATAAGCCATTGCATGTAGAAGGAACGAAACATCAGACAAGCAATGTTACAAATCAATTGCCATGCTAGATGAACAATACATAACTTTTTCTATCTGTTTCGAGTTCACACCGATAAGGAATCTTGTTCTCAAATTAACCAAGAGAAAGCTAAGAGAAAGGAAGGCAAACTTGTTTGTTTGGCTATCAGTGTAACATATGAGTCTTATCTGTTATGACCTGAAACCATACGTAATAAAAGAATGGGATCCCTAAAAGAATTGTCAAAACCAAGAAAAGGGAATAAAGAGGAAGAGGGAAAAAACCAAAACTATATTGAAGGTCAGCAGTGAGTGCAGAACTGAATATGCCAGCGCGCTCCTCAGGTTTGCCTGAGGTGGTGATGGTGGCCTAGAAGGTTAACCGGGTTAACAAAGTACTTATATATACGAGGATCACAAGTTCAAAGTTGGCGGACTGCCTTAAGGTGTGGTTTGGATTCCAAGACGATTAGGAACTTAGGAGCAACCTATACTAGAGTTGGTGGGGCTGGAATCTGGAAAGTGTTTAGGAGTCAAGGAGTTACGATTACTAGTTGTGCAAAGTGAAGAAAATAAGATTCTTTAATTGTAGTCAAGGAGTTATTGTTCCTAGTTGTGCAAAATGGTGTCTAGCAAAAATTAGATCCCAAGTCCTCGATTGTTCACCCTAGTTCCAGTATAAAACTTATCGGTAACGAAGTGTCATTTGGCATCGGTAACAAAGTGGGGTCTGACCGATGACAAGAGTTATTTGGAAATTGAAGTGGAAAGCTCTTGTTTGGATACTTGAATTACCAGCGTTGGAAACTTTAAAGTACTAAAGCATGTGATTAGATATTTTAGATAATAAAAGATGAGAGAAGTATAAAGAAAAAAAAGTGTTTTAGAGTTAAATATTTTAGTTCCAGTATCCAACTTATCGGTAACGAAGTGTCATCTGGCATCGGTAACGAAGTGTTGTCTGACCGATGACAAGAGTTTTTTTGGAAATTGAAGTGGAAAGCTCTTGTTTGGATACTTGAATTACCAGCGCTGGAAACTTGAAAGTACTAAAGCATGTGATTAGATATTTTAGATAATAAAAGATGAGAGAAGTATAAAGAAAAAAAAAAGTGTTTTAGATTTAAATAATGATAACAAAGTAATTACTCCCATACTACCATTATTTTTGGCCGATGTTACTTATGAATTTAGAGGATTACCTTACGTGTCAGGGGGACAAAGGTGGGACATGAAGTACGCACAGTGCGGGATCCATGTCCATGTTCGACAAGAAAATAGCAAAGTCACAACGTAGATCCCTCCAAATAGTTCTGCACTTCTGCTTGACATGTTGTTGGTATTGCCTAGCATGGAAGTAGTCAAATTCTGATATTGGAGGTACAAAATGCATGGAAGTACTAGGAAGTGCTCTAATACCATGTGTTTCTTTGTTAGCGATCTGAATGTCTACCCACTTCTTGCCCCCCTTTTGTCTCTTTGTCCTGTAAATGTCCTCCTGAAAACCATGAAGTTAAGATGGCCCCAAAAGAAAAAAAAGTACAAAGTAGTTTGCAGGTACTCTCCTTTGGATTTGGGTCCCCTAGTGCCAATATCTCGTAAGTTAAAAAAAACTATAAAATAGGATTTATGGTGACATTATATATATAAAGGAAAAGTAAAAAAAAAACTATGAAATATAAAAAATGTGGCCGGAAAGAACTGAACTCGTGACATAAGTTAAATCCCATCAACTTACAAACTATACCACTATTTAATCAGGAATTTTCATATGGAGGGAGGTAGTGTCACGCCCCGATCTCCCGCAGGCAATCGACCGTCCTCGCTAGGCACGAACCACCGAGCCAGCGCTCCCGCGGGACGATCGCTTGACTCATCTGGACGTGATGCCGCACGAGCGTGAGCCGCGCCCGTGCAAGGCCAAGATCCGAATAGGCGGTAAGAGGTCTAAGCCACAGAGTCGCACAGATTGTCTGAGTGCAGCAGAATAATAAACACATAAGCGATTGGTAACAAGTTCACTGAGTCGTCAATAGCGGAAGCATTGAATAACACAAGTATTGAAGTAAAGCAAACTCCTTATTGATATTGAACAAGTGTTACAGGCGGCGCGAGGCCGAGATTACAGTTGCTCAAGCATCTCTCTGAAACAGTAAAAACGTGCCAGGTGGCTACATTTATGGAATGATATATAGGCGATGTTCCAACATTATGTCTTGTATATGTATTTCAGTTCCTGGCGCAACGCTAAGGCTCCAGAGTGAACTTCACGCCTTAGCACACACGAAGGAGGCATCCGCACCAAACGAGGTTCTCCCGCACCCTGCAAGTAATCTGGTGGGTTATCAGTACATGAATGCACTGGTGGGGAGGCTACTTGCCCGTTCGACAAATCAAAACACGTTATATAGGTTCCATGCACCATCTATTAAGTTATCTTTCTAGTCTTGCCTTAGGATCAGTTTCATGGCAATGATGTAAGGCCTAACTCGTGTGGCAATGCGCCGTGCGATATAAAGGAACACGACGAGACTTACCAACTTACCATTCGTTCTTCCTTGTCCAAGGCAAACCAATGTTAAATCAAGCACGAGCATATATAATGAAATTTAGGGGCAATAGAATATGCAAACACAAGTGTCGTGAACGAGATTATGTTTCGGATGCACGATTTCACGGGTTATCAGGTGTGTTGCAGAAGATGTTGAAGTATTCCATAAATACAAGTGTGTTATATTCATGTTCGTTCAGGTGTTCAGATATTCTCGATGCGATGCGATGCAATGACTCGCACGCGGATAGCCGCTAAGCGATGGTGACTTATCTATATGAACATGAGGTCACTGGCATAGCCATAAAGGACGACACATAGTTTCGGACGGAGATGAGGCATAACGAAAGAGGCATTGGGCGTTAGCCATCATCCCGACCAAACATGGTGAGACTACCGTAGATCATGGAGTCAGTCGGGTATCCAAGTGTAGGATGCACTACCAAGGGCCCGACCACTGATAATATTGCGTAGCCCCAAACCGCGAGAGCATCCTACCGATTTGGTCACGCAATACCCATATTCCTCCTAGGAAGGTACGATCCCGGTGCCCCGGTGATCGTCCGAGGAATCCATGTTATTACCTCATGCACGAGTTGTTCGTGACCATGCAAGTCTCTAAGGCCTTCCAGATTCACACAACTTTACATGATAATCCATGATTCTTGTTCTGAACGAACATTGCTCCACAAGCTGTGATTCTTGGATTCATTGACATGATTCTCGTTCAGATGTAAACTTGACATGATTCTCGATCAGCGTTACACTTGCCTTGATGCATTTTCCTGGTTCGGGGACTGCCTTGGCGACCTAACGGTCACACATAGTTTCAGGATTAGACATGCATGGAACGACTATTGGATAGTCTTTCGAGGAGAACTAAATGAATGTATGACATGAATAGCATTACACGGTCGTGACATAGTTTATGCGACAAGCATTGAAACGAGGTAACGAATACAAGTTAACATATAAGCAGGCATGCATTGCATTCATATAGAACATAAGCGTTTACTTTGGCACGGGTCTAAGGGTAAGCCGATGAGTGAAACCGTAAGGGACATACCGAGCAACATAATCTAGGGTCTTACAGTGTAAACAAGTGAACAGTGCACTACGAAGAGTATAATGTTCTACTCGAGGCATAGCGGGGTCTAGTTGCACAAGGCAAAGGTAACATGCGAGGGTCCAGTTATAAGAAAAGTTTTATTTTCATGTTCTAACACAAGCAATACAAGTTGGGATTATTCCCTTAACTAGGTGCGTTGTATTCTTTATTAGCATGCTGGGGGTGATTCACCTAGCGACTAACATATATCGTCCATATTTTAAGTGTGCTGGCTAAGCAAAGACAAGTTCATCGTAGCCATCCATCTCAGCGATGATTTGCCTCGGTCGAGCGATACTCCGAGCGAGCCTCTGAAAACCTAAGCCGGAACTCCTGAAGGGCCAAGTCTGAAAAATCTTTTTGCCTCAAACGAGTATTCTCTCTGAGCAAAGCGGATCTGGATGTTGCACTTTTGCTGTTTGAATCGGCAGTCCGCTTGAGCGGAACGGGTCATTACAGGTAGAATTGAAGAATGGCATAGAGGAGAAGTTTTGAAAATTTGCGTAAGTGGATGTGACGCCATCTCTTATGGTGCATTGGAGGGGAGAAAGTTAAGACGCCAACGAAGTTGGCGTCCCATAGGAAACGGGACGCCAACTCGTGGCGCCTAGGATTGGCTAGATCTTTTTAAAAAATGAAAATTTCATAACCTGATTGGGATAGTTCTTGCATATTATTTTAATTATTTTAAAAAAAAACTTTGATTGGAATAATTATTGCATATTATTTACAAAAAGCACAAACTCTTGCATATTATTTACAAAAGAATCAATTAGTTTGGAGTCTTTGTACATGTGAAGGATACCTATAAAAGCACCAATTACGAGGAGCGATACAGTATTAGTTAAAGGATCTACTAGAGCTAGGGCTGCTAAGCCGCAAGAAACTAGGAACTGAGACCAAGGTTACTAGATTCGTGGTATGTTGCGGTATGCTATACGGTTACTGATACATTTGACATTAGTTTAAGCAGTAAAGGGTTATGCGGGTTATGCTAGGACTAGTCTTAGTAGGTGATTGGGGTGGGGGGATTGTAAAGAATGATATGTTTTTCAAATAATGTTACAACCTTGATTGAGATTGTAAAGAATGATTTTTTTTTTTACAATTTTACAGAGGAGGTGGCCCTTAACAAAGTTTGAATGCTAGAAAAGATTCAACTAGGCGACCTCATATGTGGGGCTTTGTTATTGTTGAGACAAATTTTCAAATTGGGGGGGGGTGGGTGGGTTCAAATAATAGCAGCTAAAGGAAGAAATTTGGAGAATTTGAGGATGAAGGGACAAGTCGCCAAATGAGTTGGCGAGATGGAACTCCCACTCCAACTCAGTTGACGAGTTGCTCATCCCACGCCAAGTCGCCAAATTAAATGGCGAGTTGTCACTGGTATGTTCAAGAGTACACCTCTTTTTTTCATAAAGTTGCTCACCCCATGCCATGTAAGTGTTATTTACATAAAGTTTCAACATGCATGTCTTGCAGTGGCTGATCGAAAATTGTTTTGTAGTATATATACTAGTCAGCCTTCTTGTCTACCAACTATTTCAACATTTTGTTGAAGTTAGTCTCATGGTAGCCGGTGAAGATATGATAATTGGAAATGCATGAAATGTCACAAGTGTGCATCATGGTGATTGCCATCCAACAGTACTATGTGTATGCAGGAAAAAAAAATGTACACTTCAAAAGAAAGTGACAACTCGTCATTTAATTTGGCGACTTGGTTGCCATCCAACAGTACTATGTGTATGCAGGAAAAAAAAATGTACACTTCAAGAGAAAGTGACAACTCGTCATTTAATTTGGCGACTTGGTGTAGGGTGAGCAACTCGCCAACTGAGTTGGCGTGGGAGATCCATCTCGCCAACTCATTTGGCGACTTGTCCATTCATTCGTAAATTTTTCAAACTTATCCCTTTAGATGCTATTATTTGAAACATTCTCCCTCTATTGAAAATTTCCGTTTGTTGAGAGTCCTATGAGGATGAACGAATGGTTTGCTTTTTTACACATGCTTAGTTTCTTTTCTACATTCCTGCTACAGTGAAAGAGAATTTGATAGGCCTTGTAACTATATTACATAGAATATAGGAGGAAAATTGGTTTTAATCGAATAAATTAAAAGCATAGATATACATGAGATCGGCTCTGGAAGAACAGCCAATGTTTGATCCATCATTGAGCCTTGTATTGGTTATTACAACTAGAGTTATGGATGCAGTTTCATAGGCTGATGCATATATTATGTATTAAACGATTGTAATGGCAAGCTATACTAGATATGACATCATGGATTATTTATATCCCTCTTACTAACCTGTGTACACCTTATTCTTGTCTAAGTTTTTCAGTCAATTCTTTTTTCCCTTCACACAGAAGGGCCTCTATTCCATACTTGAAGGGAATACCCATATGGTTGTGGATATAGGAGATTTGGTAATTGATAGACTAGGAGGTTTAGTAATCATGATGAAGAGAAGTGTTTGGTGGGTCCATACCTTCAAACTTTAACAATGTGGATAGTTTTTCTTATCCTCTCTCCGAGCATCTTTCTTTTTTCTACTATTCTTTCTTTTCTTACATAGGCCATCTCACGTATGTATGTTCTTTCTTATAGTCGATTGATATCGTATGACCTCTATGTTATGCTTGTAGCCTGCTAGTGTACTTCTTTAGACGCGGGCCTCAAGCCTACACAACATGGGAAAGTGAATTTGGAGGGAAAGCCTAGGGAAAAATATTTCGGTATAATTCTGTAATTTTCTTTTGGGAGGTATATATATATGTTTGTGTGTGTGTGTGTGTGTTCACCTTGTCATCATAGGGATGTAAACAAGCTTGGCCCTGTATTTGGAGATGGATGCCTTCACGTATCCAAGTGTCATATGGCGCTGCTCTTGTAAACTATTTTTTTTACATGATATATTTTTGTTTATCATCTCGAGAGTAAGTGTAATTAGACATCTAGGATGAACGGGAAGCATGACTTTATCTGGGATGGACTTTAGCTAGCATTGGGTATAAAAGAACTCGCTGCGTTCCTGCCATTGATCTAGTATCAACAGTATAAAGTGCATCTGAAGGCTGATATAAAACAATAAAGGTAAGCATGAATTGTCGAGGTTGATGGTTATCCTTTTTGTGTATGCAATTTGACCGTTCGAAAGTTGTATGCCATTTAAATTTCAGCATAATCTTGTTTTTGTGTATTATGTAGGACTCATTTATTGACTCAGTTTCTTCATTTCAGGTCTGAAAGGTCTGTGGCTCGTAACTTCGTTATGGTCAAACCGATAAGCAAACCTGGAGCTAATGGTGGCGAGTATTTATGCGTGTGGATATGGGAGTGTTGCCTTCTTATTTTTAACTTTAGAACTACAATTTTTTTTGGACACTATAGCAGTGGTCTTGAAGGCCATCTATTTATGTGTGATAACCGAAGTATGGAAATGTTCTTGTTCCAGACTATCTAGTTGCTGTATGGAAATGTACTTCTTGAGGATTATGTAGTTAGAGCCTTGTGCAACTATCTAGTTGTTTAGTTCTCCATATTATTAGTTTTATGCTTGTGAACTTTCTATCAGTTTATATTTGCTCATGGTATTTCCAAGTATTTTCTAATCCCCTGGTAAGGGAGATCATCATGGTGTGGCTGTTAATTTTTGTATGGTTGGTTACGACTCCAAAATGGTGGGGCACTCTTAAATTGTGTTCTCATGTTGGGGGTCGAAATTTTTTGGACGGCAATTTATTTAACAACTACATCTTCCGTTGCTCGTCATACCCTAACAATCGTTGCTCGTCATACCCTAACAATCGATATGTTCCTATTCATATCACGAGAGTTCGCAGGTCGGTTGTTTTGAGGATCGATTAGCTCTACAACAAGGGTGAAAGAGGAAAACATAAACATTTGCTTAGACCATCATTTTGTAGTGATACCCATGGGTCTCTCCTGCCCTCATTTGCGTGGAACTAGGCGCAGTTATTTTATTTAGGGCAATGCTAGGGGATACTAAAATTTCATCATAACTATGTGATATGGCAGCCTCCCGGTTATTTTATTTATATTTTATTTAGGGCATTGTTAGGGAATACTAAAATTTTATCATATAATTATGTGATATGGCAGCCTATGTATTGATCGTATCTAGAACCACCACATTAATATTATTAATATATTTACATTACGTGGTTAATAAAATGTGGTCATATTTTGATATTATTGACATTATTGTTTTGTTTACGAAGCCTGAAGCATAATACGCCAATTTGAGGCATTTATTGGTGTAGGATATGCGTGAGCATATGATGACCACTTGAGAAACAACCGAAAAACATGGATTAGCGTGCAAGGAAGAGAATATGATTTATATGAAAGTAAAAATTTATGGCAAACTCTGATATTAATTTGACGCAGGATGAATACGTAAAAGAAATATAATTTTTATGAAATTAAAAATTTATGACAAAATTGGGCAAAAAGTTTTAAATGAAACATGAAGAATCAACTATTATAAAATGCATGTTACTCTCAGTTAGCGACTTGAAAGAGAGAAATGAGATCCAATTAAGAGTTTTGATATCGCATTCTACAAACTCAAAATATATTTATCATTCTTTAATTTTTCAATTAATAACAAGAGTACACTGACCTAATATAACATTAAAATATATATTTATAGATGAATACAAGTCATGTTAAACTTATCAAAACCAACTTAAGTTTATAATGGATAAAAAAGAGAAAATAATTTCTATCTAAACTAATAAAAACTAACACAAAGATAGTAGAAAATGTAAATTCTAGTTTTCCATGTTTTAATTTAGAGCGTCATTGAAACCTAAAGGAAATATGATTTGTATAAAATTAAAAATTTATAAAAATTGGACGCTGAATCAACAATTATAAATTTTCACCCATAATTATAATAGAAATACAAAAATATTAATTAGGAATATCCGACAGTAGGAGCATGCAGGGTGCGTTGGATTTTGATTATGCGGCTTTTGTTGTCGAGACCGATTCACGTCAACTACGGAGGCATGGTAGAAGAAAAGATAGAGAGATCCTCTTTAGGATTTTGGCATCGCTCCATACAAACTCAAAATAGATTTCGCATTCTTCAATTCTTCCATCATTCTTCACGGTTTAAAAAAAATCTTAGTAAATCATGTAAGTGTAACATCCGAGAATTATGGTCCTGATGATACCCTCCAAATCGACCGTGGTGGAGGCATTTGCTTTGACAAGCTAGTCGACATTGAAGCAGGACATTACTCCACGACAGTACTGATGGTTGTTGAGGTAGAATGAGCAGAATATGGGAAAAAGCATAATGTCTAACATTAATCTATCATCAAACACCACAATAAATTATGGTTATCTCCATGAGCCCAATTTTTTTTAAAATAATCGCTTGACCTACAAAAATAATATTATTTTTGACTTTATATTACAATTATTTATGATGAATTTATAATAATTGATTGTTCATGTTTTATTTAAAGTATTTGGTCCAATCTGTTATATAATTTTAATTTTATACGAATCGTTAGACGTTAAATTGGTATCAAGTATGATTTTCCATCAACAACCGTCCCTACCAAAACTTTCCATAACTGACGGAAATACCCCCAAGAACACGGAACATTTCACGATCATCGTACATAAACAAGCTGAAAATTAAGACAATCACGAGACCCATAAATGGAAAGGTCGAAAATAAAAAAGCTGGATCGAAAAATTTCATACAGAGCATCATAGTTTACGTTAATTTCATCAAGAGCATCAAATTTAAAAAAAAATTCATCCAAAGCATCAAAACGCCCATCATATGGACGTTTTTTATTTTCTAATATTATTTTTATGCTTTACTTTCTCTACGGTTTAACGGCGTTAACGAAAAAAATATAAAAAAGAAAACGCACATTAGAAGGACAACGCCATTCTCAAGGGCATTTTCTTTTTTCTATTATTTTTTTCCCGCTCACTCTCTGCTCGCTTTACTTTCTCTCACTCACATCTCTTTCTCTCACGGGGCGCTATCTTTCTGTCCTGTCTCTCTCTCTCTCTCTCTCAACTCTCTTATCTCTCTCACTCACCTCTCTCACTCTCATCCCTCTCTGTCACTCTCAACCCTTTTTCCCTCTCTTTACTCTTTCTCTCCCTATCACTCTTTCCTCTGTCACTCTCTCTCTCTCTCTCTCTTTTCCTGTAAGCTATCTACACTAGCTAATACTAGCAAAATTTTTCTGTACACCAGGTAACGTTAAATTTGTAATATTTAAATTTAAACGGTTAAATTCAGCTCTATATATATCACTCATTTGTTTTCTACATCTCATTTACTATTTTTCTTCACCACATTCTTTCTTACTCTCTTCACCATATTTTTCTCATACTATTATAAACAACCGGTGAATTCAGAAGCTAAATTCAAGTCAGAAGATACTTTCATCCATTGTCTCCTACCATCTTCTCCTAAGCTATTTCCTGACATCCCTCTGTAAGCCTCAATTCATCCGAAAGTTTGTGACTATGGATCAAAATTTAGTAATAATTTTCTACCATGGAGGTATACTAGATGGATTATCTTACCGAGGAGGTAATACTCATCTTATTACCACTTATCAAAATATCTCATTAGCTAGTTTGCATAGTATTATTTGTGATCGTTTTTTCATAAGTTATGAATTTACAATAAGGTGGTTTTATGAAGATGCATTATAATAATAGATTATAAAGAAACATAAAATTTTATTGTTCAAAGTAATTTAGTTTTATCTTGTATTAAAGTTTACATCATTCCATCACTACCAAATATCGACACAACTATCATTTCAAGTAGTCAACATTTTTGTGATAACCAAGATTTCAATGCTGGTCCTAGTTGTATAAATCACACTGAACTGAACTATGATACTGAAAACAATGTCGTTGACGATGAAAACAATGGTGATTTGGTTGAAAATTTAGAATATTATTTAGATGATAATGATGCTAATGTAGCTGGATGCATTCTCGGGTTAATTGTTGGCAGACAATTTAATTCTCCTCAGGATTTTTGAAATTTTATTAGCAACCTAGCAATTATATATAAATTTAGTTGTTCATATAAACATAACAATCATAAAAGAATAATGTATACTTGTGATTCTTTAAACTGTTGCTGAAGAGTATACGCTAAAGCTAATGGTGATGGTAGTACATTTAAAATTCGTACATTTGAATGTAGACATTCATGTTTAGGTGGATTTACAGGAGGACATCATCCACTAGCCACTACTGCATGGGTAAGAAATAAAATAATTGATAAAATTAGATATAACAACTCGTATAGTCCGGCACACATTGTACACGATATACTTAGAGAATATCGAATACATATTACATATTTCAAAGCTTGGAGAGTTAGAAAACTTGCATTATCTGATATTAACGACAGTTACGTTGATGCATATGGTAGTCTTGAGAAATATTATATTTACAATTATGGAAACAAATCCCGGTAGCAAATATTTTTTTTAAAAAGTAGGAAATAATGTCTTTGAAAGAATATTTATTTGTTTCAAGGCTTGTATGGATGGTTTCTTAAGTGGTTGTTTACCTGTTATTAGTATTGATGCTACTTTTCTTACATCTAGATTCCAAGGTAATTTATTTGTTGCTTGTGCTCACGATCCAAACTACAAACTATATCCTATTGCTTATTGTGTTGCTGAGAATAAAAAAACTAAGTCGTGGACATGGTTTTCAAACTGTTTGAAAATATCTTTCGAAAGTTATTTTGAACGGTGGGATATTATTTCATTTATACTGACAACCAGAAAGGATTAATTTGTAGAATATGAACAGTTTTTCCAAACTCTCTCTATTTGTTTGTATTCAATATTTTAAACAAAATTTAAAAAAATCAATGTACTCGTACACCCACATATCTACAATGGTTAGACAAACTTTCCCGATGTTATAATGAGGTTGATGCGAATGGTTGGTTCGAAACAATAAAATCTGCTGATATAAATATTTTCAATTGGATTGTAGGGTCAAACGATGAAAATCGTAAATTTTCTCACTGGATAACAACTTATGCACCATGGCCACGATTAGATATTAACACTTCGAACATAGCTGAATGTTTTAATAATTGGATTAAAAATTTGCGTGACAAACCAATATCAACATTGCTTGATGATATTAGAGCAAAAAATAATAACACTTAACGACAAGCATTGAACAAATGCTGAAAAGATGGAAACAAAATTTTGTCCAAGGATGATGAACACTATGGCAAGTATTAGGAGGGAGTCACACCATTTTCAGTTATTGCGTTTTAATAACAATAAATTTGAAATATGGGATCATGAAACAAGTAGATGTTATGTGGTTGAACTAGACCGTAAATGTTATACATGTGGTCGGTGACAACATACTCTACTACCATGTGAACATGCTTGCTTTACATGTCATTTTTCTAACGTACCAGTTGAAAGTTATTATCATGTTGAATTTTCTGTTACAACACTTAGAGCTGTATACATGTCATGTATGGAACCGATTTCAGTCCCCTATACTCCTCAAAGTGAACCGATAAGAGATTAAATTGGAGTACCACTTCTTGGACGTAGAGCTGGCAGACTGAAGAAGAATCGTATACTGACAAGAGAACCGTCGACAAGAGATCTTCGTTGCAGTAATTATGGCGGGCTAGGACACAACAAAAGTAGTTGTAGAAACCAACCGAGGCAGTGGATATTATGATTGTTGTCATGCCCCAGTCCCAAATATGTAGGACTAGGACACGTAAGCATGCCAGCCGCATGGATATGGCAACTCCAATATATGAAAACCAAATTCACACGTACGCTGTATTATGAATATCAAATCCACAAGTGGTAAAACATATGTCACTAGTCACAGGGTATAATCTAAATCTCATCCATAGAAAATTAAATATAAATAAATAACCAGTACCTATGAAACTAGATCTCAATAATAAGTATCTAAGGATGATAGTTGGATGGAAACAAATCCACTACCAACTCGAATATAAGAGCAATACAATCTAAGTACACCACAATAAACACAATATAAGAATACCAGCTACCAATCACGGGCTCGAAGAGAAGACATCCTCGAAGCATCTATAACCATCCAAATCTGTGCTCCTGCAAATACTCAAGAACAGGTACACCTGGCAGGGGACCAGGTCCTCAGAGGGACATAACAAGATACTTAAACACATGCCAATAAAGTACTGAAATAAATATCCAATGGGTCACCTATCCGTCTAAGTGAATGCAGTTAAGAATAACTTTCCCCACAAGTGAGCTATCTGGATGAAAACTGGGATTGGCATGACTCTTTCGGAAAACCAGGGGCCTCAAAGGCATGTCGTCTTTTGAACGGCAGAGGCCCGCCAAGTAGTATAGGGGTCATCACCGTCCGTATCTCCAGCGGAGCTTCCGGGTTACAGAAGGAAAAGTGTAAAGGAGCTCAAATACGGTACTTGTTGTTCTCCCCATCCCATGCTCTAAGCATGTCACATCCATGACATGATTTGGTCCATAGCCTATTCTTAGTACCCTAGCCCAATCCTGCAACCAAACAAGGACAAGGATGGGACCACCGTACTACAATAGGCTATGTCCCTAGACCTCTAATAACTGCTAAGTCTACTAGCATACAAAGTTTCTAACAACAGTTATTCCTAACGCACAACCCGCACGTACAGGAGGCCAAACCCTGCACGCCAGTCCGTGATCTATATGAGACTCACAACTCGTGTAACCACTGTGTCACGGCCGATGAACCTAAAGATGCTACATGATAATGGGGTAGTCTCATAAACAAGGTCAATGCAATACATAAATAAAAATATATTGCGACGACACCGTCGCGCGCATTTTATATAACAGTTAAAATATATGAACTAAAGGCAGAAAATAAAGATGCATGCAACATATGGAATATGAATAACAGTACAATGGCAAGGTATACTTGCCTGGCAAGGAAGCTGCAATGTACCAATAACCTGCTCCAGAAGTCGCGCAGAACAAATCCAATATCCTATGTACATATGATATAATAAAATAAAATAAAATTATTAGTCATTACACTAGTGCACACACAACAATATTTACACGGGACTCAGGGGGTATACTAGGGGTAACACTAGTCATCTAACACGGTCAATTACGCGTTGAATTACGCGGGGTCTCATCTTCAAGTGTTGTACACAATCAGACAGTCGACTAACAGGTGTCTAAGCCAGTACGTTAATATATGCAAGGCGGACAATTCACAAGTGCTTAGGGTCAACATGGTCAAGGTGAGTACGGGACAGTCCACGGTGTCCTAGGGTCGTACAGTCTGAATATTTAGTCATAATTATCAATTAGCATTTACTTACATATATTCATATAACTGTATAATAATATAACCATCAATTTATTTACATAATTATTGGAATACATATAGTAATTACGTACATAAATATATATACCAAACTGAATAATATTTGCGTACATGTAAATGTACGAACGCGCGTTGGGTTCTCCGACTCAGGGTCTGATGTAAACTAACCGTGGTGGCTAAATACTAACGTCCTACTGGAACACTGTCAGAGAATGTACTCGTCTGGGGTCCTGCTGCTGGTATGAATCAGAGTCCAAGTCACAGTCCAAATAGCCTATGTATTACAAATTTATCACGTCAAAAGATAATTTATTTTAATTTATTTAATTCTGGAATAATTACTCTAAAATCCTATTTTAATCTTATTATTCTGATTTTTATGTTAATTCCTAAATTTTGTCCAAAGAAACTGAATTTTATCAACTCGAGACTCATGGCACGCAAATCGAGACGATCTGTTGACCGAAAACTTAACCGACAAAAACTCAACTTTCATGCATGATTTCCTGTATATTTCAGCATCAAAAACATGCTGGAATTTACGGCTCGTCCGAATTCAAATTCGTTTGAGAATTATGGCACATACAAATTTTGTATTGTGCACCGATGGTTAAATTCTAACCTAGAAGTTCTACAGAATTAACAGTATATAAATACTTAGAATTAAATTCTAGGAAAAACATATGTCAATTATCTAGACATTAGCTTTTCGAAACTTCAAACAGTTCATGATTCTGATTCCTGGTTCTCCCGGAATCGCGAAAACATCGGAACACGTCTATTTTTGGACATGCTGTGCTCTACGAATTTTTCAGAATTTAATACTCATAATTTCGTAAAAAAAATTATATAATCAGAAATCTAACCTCAATATCGTTCTAACACAAAAAACTAGGCCTCATTTGGAGTCCGAAGCTATGCGCAATGACTTCTGGAAGATGAAGGAACCCTAGATGGTAATTCTACAAAATTTCTATCTCTAAAATAATGGGATAATTAGGATTATTATATTATATATATATAGGGATTGAGCGGCTGAATGAAAGTTGATAGGAGGGCGACACATGTCATGATTTGATTGGATGGTTTTGGTTATATTATTTGTTTTTGATTTGCCTTTATCAAAACATTATTTAAGTCGTTTTAAATCTAAATAACTCCAAATAAATATTAAAATAAATCATAAAAATCTGAAAAATTTACAGAAAATATATTTTGAATCCTGAAACCCTAGAAAAATACTTGGAATAATTTTATATTCATAGGTTCCCTACTATAATTAGGAGAAGCTCTAAAAATTAGTTTTACATATTTAAATAAAAATAAATATTAAATATATTCCAAAAATTCTGAAATAATTCCAGAAAATATATAATAATATTATAAACACAAAAAAAATTATGTGGGTCCTTGCACAATAAATTCTAGAAAAATTAGTTATTAGTCTAAATAACTCCCGATAAATACTAAAAATATTCAAAAAATTCTAGAAAATATATTTGACTATTTAGAACCTAAAATAAAATTTTGGGATATTTTTAATTAAGTTTGAACATAAAATAAATTCTTCAAAGTCCTAGAAAATTAGTGTTACTAGTTTTTAATTAACTAAAAATTATGGAAAATCCCAATAATCTAAAATAGCCTAAAAATAATTCTAAATAAATATTTATATATATAAAAAAATTTATTTTCTAATTAACTAAGAGAATACTCTAAATAAATTTAACATCTATAATAATATAATAATATAAAATATACACAATATACCTATTTTGGGTGAGGGAGTTTACAATTGTATCTTTTTAGAGTGGTTATTATTCTAATTTTATATTATTAAAATGTTGTAATTGAAGTTGCTAAACTTTGGAAAGAAATAAAATTCATATTGCTGAGATTTATAGACCAACAAAATCTTATGATACATGAATTTTTGGAGATATTACTATCCCCCTCTGTCATTCCTTCTATAATCTCTACGATCTACTTGCTTAAGACCTAGCCTATCTCTTATTTCCTCTGTACACTCAGATGGTGGCAAATATAATTGGGAGGCTGGATCAAGGATGGCTGAGCCAAACAACGAAGAACCAGTCTCCTGCAGGTAATAATTCCAATCAAAGTTATGAGAAGCAGCCTGTGGCATGCCATCGTAACTCTGAGAAGTGCCCTCGTTACTCTGGGATGTGCTCTCGTAACTCTGTGATGTGTCATCGTAATATTGTGGCACGCCAGCGTAAGGATATGAATAGCCTTCATAATTGTAACGCCTCGCAACCGCACGGTGCGTTACGCTGAGTCGGATTGAATAAAACAATAGCTGGTTACATTTGGTTTATTGGATTTTGGGAAGAAGTATTGATTGAGTTGGTTTTATGTGCAGATGGCTAGCGGAGTTCGATGGAAATCAGGTGTTCGTTCAGAACAGTACTGAGATAGCTGGATTGGAGCGATAATATCGTCTTCCTTAGTCCGATCGGTCGGATGATTTGGAGAGCATGGCCTGCTCGCACGGTCATACCAGTTGAGTAGATCGCGCTTTGCATCGGACCACGGGTTCAAGGAATTGACCGTATCAGCAGGACATGATGCTTAACGAAATCAAACATTGTGAGTGGGCTCTGTCCCTTCTCCTCTACTCCTTCATGCCTAATAATATAGAAAACACGTAAAGGCTTGAACACTTGGATTGGAACTTGGGAATCACTACACTGAGGCGTGCATAGAGTGTACGTCGTTTGCTTGGATAGGATTGGAGCTTGAATTAGTTTTCGCGTATGGGTTAGTTGAGCTAGAGTTGGATTATACATTTGGGACAGTTGGAGAAGCAGTTGGAATTATACATCTTGGTTGGAACATCGGATAATTCGGGCGAGCGAGCGTGCATCCGTGCACGAGTATCACTTGGGCGCTTTGTCAAGCAAAGCGTGCAGTTGTGGTTTGAAACCGAACAACTGAATCGGCGAGGGCATTGTGCCACTGTTGCGGCATTGTGCCACGGGATTGTTCTGAGCGTGGGGTGTTGCACCAATTGGAACATTGGATTGAGAAGCGACATAGTGCCTATGGGGATAACTTGAGATTTGGTGCCTTGGGCTATATGTTGGAAGAATTGTTATGGATATTTTTGTTGGATTTTGGTTGAACGAGTCTAGGATCGCTTGGTGGGACGAGAATGTTCGATCCTCTCGTCATACCTACTTGGTGTCTGCATGTCACGGACAACCTGTGTTGCACAGGGTTTCATTTTCTCGAACGGGATAGGCTCCGGGGCACAGGGACCGTTCGGCCATGGAGGAGACAAGGGTAACACGTCTTGGGTGCGGTGCTGGTAGTTCGATACGAACCAGAGGGTGATAGCTGCCCATTGCTGGATCGGGTATGACTGCCTATTGATTAGTCCGATCAATGTCCTTTATGGCTTGGCCAGTGACTTCATATAGATAAGTGTTGGCTTGCTTTTCTTTGGTTGGTTTGTGCTTCGTGTAGGCGCGGCCACCTTGCCTCGGCAAGAGTGTGCACTTTGAGATTGGATTGTAAGTTTTGGTTAAGGATGGATATTGAGGCTTGGTTGTTGGTTCGATAACTTATCGTGTTGCTTGGGCTTTGAGTAGGATGGTTTGCATGCTAGAATCCTTCGGGTTGGTTATTTATTGCTTATCGATTGGATTGAGTTGAATGCTTGCATGCTTAAACTGCTTTACAGCTTTCCTTAACATGTCATCCCTATGCCATAAAATAAATCTAGGATTCAACTAGAAAGATCATCATATAACTGTTTGCATTCACTATTTTACTTAGTGTCGGCTTAGACAAGTGGGTTACCCCGCTCACCAGTACGGCTGTGTACTGACCCACGTTTATGGGCATTATTTCAGGTACGCAGGTGTAGTGGCGCTGCTTGGATATACGGGACATGATGTATGAACTGTAAGTACCTTTGTGGGATTGAGAAAAGAGCAAGAGTATTGCATCGCCTTTGAGGCAATCGCCTTCGTGGCATTTTATTTGGACCCTATCGAGAGCTTCGCTGCGTATACTCTGATGTGTGCTTGGTACACAATACTTGACTTTCGTTGCAACTTGGTCGTTTCGATGATAACTTTGATGTTTGATAACATCGCCTTGTACGAGCGCAACTCCAGGCTCGTACGACATCACGTCCCGATGAGAACGATTATCCTGTGGGAGCGCTGCAACATGGTGATTCACGTTCAGCGGGGACTATTGGGCTTGCGGGAGATTGGGGCGTGATAATAATGCTGTGGCATGCCGTCTGTGACATGCCAGCGTAGTGTTGCGAAGTACCTTTGTAATGTTGCGAAGTGTCTTCGTAATGCTGTGTCATGCCCTCGTAACTCTGTGACATGCCAGCGTAATATTGTAAAGTGCCCTCGTAATGATGTGGCATGCCCTCGTAAGCTTGGGATGTCCCCTCACCAACATGTCGGGGACGTTCCTGTGCGTTGCTCGAACTAGCTCCCCGATCACTTGACCTACGAGGACGTGCCTGCCTTTGCCTGACGATGCCTACAGGATGACCATCCGGTATATCTAATAGAGTTAGATGGGGCCCCAGCTGTCAAGCCCCAGTCCCAAAATACGTAGGACTAGGAACACGTAAGCATGCCAGCCGTATGGATATGGAAACTCTAATATATGGAAACCATAACCCATACGTACGCTGTAATATGAATATCAATCCACAAGTGGTATAAACATAAGTCACAAGTCGAAGGGTACAATCTAAATCTCATCCACGAAAATCAATATAAATAACTAACCAGTGTGTATGAAACTAGATCTCAATATAAGTATCTAAGTATGATAGTTGGATGGAAACAAATACACTACCAACTCGAATGGAAAAGTACAACACAATAAACACAATGTAAGAATACCAGCTAACAATTATGGGCTCAGAGAGAAGACATCCTCGAAACATATGTAACCATCCGAATCTGCGCTCCTGTAAATACTCAAGAACAGATACACTTGGCACGGGACCAGGTCCTCAGAGGGACGTAACAAGATACAGAAAAGTGAGCCAATTTGAATATAGTAAACATGCATATAATTTAAAAATAAATAAGTACGCTGTACAAGACAATCTATATGAATGCAAATGAGGACAACTTTTTGACGTATGGGCAAGGGTAGGCTACTCGATCTAATCCTCACAACTCATGCACTCGTCAGTGGACATCATCAGCCGACATACCTCGGGGGTAGCAACCCTCGGACTCCATAAATCGACATACCTCGAGGGTAGCGACCATCGGACACGACCACCATAGTGCGTGTTAGTTACTACGGTTTACCAGAGTGGTTAAAAGCCCATACGCCTAATGATTGTCCTCTATGATACTAAGTGTCAAGTGTGTGTCAACATATCTAATATATAGTAATGACGGAAAAGAACTACACATGAAATAAATAGAAATGCAATAAATATACAAAAATATACTAAGCATGCAAAATACTGTAAGCAATTTGGCAAGATATCTTGCCTGGTAAGAAAGTTGCAAGGTGTACTGTCCAGACGTCAAGCACACAGGATCAGAAGCTATGGTCCCCGAACAAATGGCTCTGAATGCTGAAATAGATATCACCAACGTTCCCAAAATAAGCAAAATAGCTAAAAAGTACTTCCCTTTCGTCCAATTTGGACACAGGGGCAAAACCGTAATTTTGGGTCAAAATAGGGTCCACGTATGGCCCGCTCCGTACCGAAAAATGTGTCAGAACCAATGGTCTCCAAATTCGTCCAACTTAGTGTCAACAAGTCCAGAACGATGATACGAACCCAACAGAACTTTCAGAATTGGATTCCGATGAGCCGATCATAAAATCGCCCGTCAAGTGAAGCCGTGGGACCCACGATACGCGATTTTGGTCAACGTTCTCAGAATCGAACCAAACTTTGGTCACATGACCAGCGTATTGCTATGAGTCCGATGGCGCAAGTTTCGTTTTGATCCGACATGTGTACACAAAGTTACGACGTATTCCAGAACAGGCGAATACGGACGTTGTCGGCGGATACGCGTTGATTCCGGTGTGCAGCACATCCAAATCAACTTCTGCGAAATCCCGCACGTCCGTATCAACGACGCGCACCTTTGGGTGAAGATCGCGCGTGACCAAGTCATCCCGTTTGGCGGGGCGTACTCAGTTCCGGGTGAAAACGGGGTATCATTTTTCCTATTTTTGGATCGCGGTTTGCGATCGTCACAGGACGCGACGCACCGATCGGGTTGTACGGGCATCGAGAGGGTTACACAACCTACGTGTCACAACTGACAAAATGAAAAACGGAGCAACAAGGAGAGAGAACGGGTTACCTGAACAGGGCTCCGTGGAACGAGATTTTCTCGTGTCCGGGTTGACACGACACTGCGATGCGGCGCTGTGTCCACTGTGCTGTGTCCAGGGTTTAGACGCTGCTGTGTCGGAGTCAGGGTTCAGCCGTGTCCGGGGCTAGGGCAGCGGGGCGGAGGTGACTACGGCGGAGGCGACCGAGCTCGAGTCGGCCGGGCTCGAGGCTGCCGGGGCGGCACTGTGGGGACGACAGGTCTCGAGGGAAGAGGGTGATGGTGGTGGTGCTGGGATGGACAGGGCACGGCGAGGCGGAGATGGTGAGGCGAGGGTGGAGGCTCTGTGGGGGTGACGAGTGGTTGTCGAGGGGGGGTTCGATGTCGGGGATGGGCGGAGCTCGTCGTAGGATACGATGGAGAGGGAACACGAGGGAGGAGGAGGTCCTAGTCGGGGCGGCTGAGGGCTGGTTGAGGGGGTTCGTTGACGTGGCGCTGCGAGAAAGATGGTGGAGAGGGAAGGCGGTGGTCGACGGGGGGGGGGGGGGGGGGGGGGGGGGGGAGTCTGGAGAAGGAAGACGAGGGCTAGGGCTAGGGTTCAGGCGATGGTCGGAGCGGCGCTGCGGGTCTCCGGGCGGAGATGGCTAGGTTTTCCGGTGGAGTGTGGAGATCGAGGGAACTTTGTAGGTGGCCGGAACAGTAAAGTCGGCTAGGATTAGGATTTAGGGTTTCGGCCGGGTTTCGGGTCCGGGTCGGGTTCAATTCGGATCCGACCAGACCCGTTAAGAGCTGGGTTTGGTTCGGTTTGGTTTACAGCGGTTCGGTTTGGTTTATTTTCAAATAAATCGGGTTCAATTCAGGGTTTAATTTGGTTTAAATATAAATTAGTTTTTCATTTTACACTAGAAAATATTATTTTTATAATATTTTAATATTAATTAACAATAATTAAAAAATTATTTAATTATAAATACCTTAGTTTTAATTCTAGAAAAATTACAGAAAATTGTGTAAAAATTGTTTTTAAAAAATCCTTGAAAATCAGGAGTTTACACCAGCGGTGCTCGTAGAAATTTTACAGTACTCTCTAATACCCTAGTTGGATCTCCGTTGGGGCCTTCAGCTATCTCAGTCAGTTGTTCCGTCTGAATATGTAAATTTATACTCAATGACACATATAGAAGTAACATATATAAAGATGAAAATTTATGGAAAAAAGGAACACATACCACCATATTTACACATTCACTCTTCTCACGCAAGATATAATCGTCTACAGCTCGTGCCTGGAACCAAGGCTCTTCAAATTGATATATTATATTTTGTACTAGCGGACGTCCATACCAACGTAGAAAATCTTTAGTACCTACCACTGCAAAATCCCAACACAACTTCAATGTAAGATCTAATACCTTATAATTTATCTCAAATACACCTTAACTTACCATCTGTCGTCAATGTCATCAATTCGGACATGTATTCCACGCCATGCGTGATAAATCTAGAAGTCAATAAATATAGACCACTCTTGTCATAGAATGTTGATAATCTGTATTTTGAGTATTCCAACGAATGCCTCCTGGCCAGACTACTTTTTTAGCTCTACATGTACTAAGTGGTCTACCAATCTTGAAGTGCTCGTAACACCAGAACTACAAAGAAGAACACAAATAAGGTGTAAATAAATATAACATATATTATTAATTATCAATAAATAGATTACTAGAACTATACTAGAATGCTGATACCTGTAAAAGTGTTAGACATTCACTTATATTTTTTGCCGTTCTACCATTTGATACCTTACTCACAGAAGACGTCATCGAGTGGTATAAGTATGCTAACACTGCTTCACCCCATGTGTGTATTATAAGTGTACCCAAATATTCAAGAAATGGTAGCAGTCGCACGTTGATCATATTTTCTGTGGCGTCGGAGAAAAAATGATCCGCATAGACACAATAAGTACGCTCTAGTGCAGCATATCACCTGAAAACATAATTGAATATTGATACCGGCCATATTAAATAAATATTAACAATAATTAACACAGAAAAATAAATACTCGTGGATAATCGACAACCACTGTTGTAGAGCCAATTTTATCAACATGCATGAAAGTAGACCGGAGCCAAGTGAGTTTGACAGTGTTGGTGTCTCCAATCTCATATGTGGCTTCACACCAAGATATTCTCTAATGAGATCTTTTGGATCCAACTTTTTGTTAAGATATATAGGTAAACCATCGATAGGTAATCCCAGAATCTGTGCCACATCCGCTAATGTGATCGTCATCTTTCCGAAGGGCAGCTGAAATGTGTTGCGTGTTGGCCACCATCGCTCAATGATACTTAAAATTGGGTCTCTATCATGATGCTTAATACGTATAACGTCAACAAGGTAAAAACTAAAAGCCCCCACCAAGGCCATTTGGCCTTCAGTCAACTCCTATGATGACTGCCACTCACCATGCTCTCGTAATTTTACATCTGGATAATCATAACGCTATATAATATATGTATGGATATCGTTAGTACAGTATAATATGTTTAACAACAATAATATGAATTATCTAAAATTTATATTACCTGTCCTGCGAAAACTAGACTAGAAATATAAGACTCTTGCTCACATTTAATGGCCAGAGTTGTAGGTCCACCGGGTCTGCGTCCGTCATTTTGACAATCCATCTTCCTCCTTTTCAGTTCTCTTCCTCCTTCCATTGAGCTCTCTCCCTCTCTGTCCTGCAAAAACTTTGCTGCCTTCACCTTCTGTAAAATCATAACCGAGAGAGTCTTCTTATAGTAAAATTAATTTTACCCGTTTTTCCTTTTGTATCTTCCTCCTCTTGAACTCTTTTCAAACTCTTGCAGCTTCCTCATTCTCCTCCTCTTGAACTCTCTTCCTGGATAACTCTAACAAATGTTGCATCCTTCTCCTTTTGTAAATTTATAACCGAAGCACTCATTCTTAAACACTCTCTTCTACTACCTACTCTTCCCTTTTTCGGTCAAATGTTGTATCATCCCATCAAACTATACTTTTTCTCTCTTTCCCAAAATCTTTTTATTTCATAATGTATTCAAACAAAGCATGCTCACAGACTCCCTAGTGCATGCATATAACTCTGAGAGAGAAATAAAGTGAGGGAAGAGTGTCAGGAAGAGAGAGATATGGGAGAGTGCCAAAGAGAGAGAAGAAAGAGACAGACATAGAGAGAGACATATAGAGAGATAGGGAGGACAAAGAGGGACAGAGAGAGGGGGGGAGGACAGAGACGAGAGAGTTAGAGAGACGGAAGAAAGAGAGAGAGAGAGAGAGAGAGAGAGAGAGAGAGAGTGTCAGAGAGACGAGTGAGAGAGAGAGAGAGAGACGAAAGAGAGAGAGATAGAGAGAGAGAGAGAGAGACGAGAGTGAGAGAGAGACGAGAGAGAGATGAGAGAAAGGGAGAGGGATAGAGAGACGAGAGAGAGAGAGAGTGACAAAGATGAAAGAGAAAATGTCCATTGGATGGACGTTTTCTTCTTGAGAAACGTCCATCCGATGGACGTTTTCTAGAGAGGGTGTGAGAGAGAAGAGAGAAAAAAGGTGTGTGTGTGAGAGAGAGAGAGAGAGAGAGAGAGATGGAAGAAAGAGAGAGAGAGAGAGAGAGAGAGAGAGAGAGAGAGAGAGAGAGAGACGAGAGGGAGATTTAGACAGAGAGACGAGAGGGAGAGATGGAAGAGAGATGAGAGAGAGTGAGACAACGAGATAAGACGAGAGAGAGAGAGAGAGAGTGAGACAAAGAGATGGAAGATAGATGAGAGAGAAAACGTTCATTGGCTTTGAAAAAAGTCTATCTGATCGACATTATATATATATATATATATATATATATATATATATATATATATATATATATATATAAGTCTAACGCCAGTTAATAAAAAAATATTATATTAATTTTTTAAATAATAAAAAATATAAAACGTCATTCCGATATGCGTTAAATTTTAAAAAAAATAGATGTTCTAGATGAAATTAACGTGATTCTCTGTATGAAATTTTTTGAAGCTGGATTTTTCGCTCGACCTCTCCACAATTCTCACACTTATATTTCTTTTGTTTGTCACATCACCGGCTCCTCCTCCCCCCCCCTCTTACTCTCTCTCTCCGTTCCCGACCATGTTCACCAAGCTCTTCCGCGGATGCACCGACGAGTCCCGCCAGTTTCCTTCTTCTCGCAAGCTCAAGCAGGTGATTCTCCCAATTTCTTAGATTTTTTTGCTGTTTATTTTGATTAATTAATCGTCAATATTAATTAGGGTATAATTACTTCAAGGCTCTTGATAAAGGCACTACAAAATTCACTCGGGGCTGGCCAAATTTTTACCATTGATGATTACAAGTTTGTCACTCCAAAAAATTACTCACCGGGATGCCCACTTCTATTTGATTTTTTTTTAATCAGGACTGTCAAAATTTTGACAGTCCTAAAAATATATTTTGACAGTCATTAATTTATTTTCCTTTTTCTTCTTCTATTATAATCCTATCTTTGAATTATTATGATTTTTATTTTTTCTAAAAACGCAAAAAAGGGTATATGGCTGCAATTCATTCAAACGTTTGTTTGAGTTGTTCTCGTAGACATGCAATATCTCTATACTTTGTTGTTTCACCCATAGATTGTTCAGGTTATTCTAGCTTCCTTGGAGCAAGGAGTGAGGGAAGGTAGAATGTTGTTGCATGATTGGCTTGTCATTCTTACAGCTCAATACAACAACGCATATAAACTTGTCCAATATGATAACGAAACTTCATTTTCACGTGTTGATGTTGCCTTCTTGCAATGCCCACAACTACAGCCTTTACCTCGACTTGTATTTGCTCTGCTGAGAAATCCTCTTCTCCGCTTTCACGAAGATGGGGTGCACCAAGATTATCGCATTTATTTGCAGTGCCTTTTCAGGTACTTAATTTTCACGAGAAATTTATAATCACACAACACTTTAGCACGAGATTATTGCCTGAAATTGCATTGGTAAACTTGTTTATATTTAGCACATGAAGTATGCAGACTTTTCCATGCTTCAGTTCAGTTGCATATTTTTTATAATCAGGACTGTCAAAATTTTGACGGTCCTACCAATTGGTAGGATCGTCAAATTTTGACAGCCCTAAAATTATATGTTAATTTTTTAGGACTGTCAAAATTTTTACAGTCCTTCCAATTGGACTGTCAAAATTTTGACAGTCCTCCATGACGCTGGAGTGGAGGACCTGGGTGTAGTGACGGAGAAAGGAGGGGAGGGAGGAGCGGCGGAAGGCGGGGGAGGAGGCGAAGGCGTGCACGGTGGAGGAGCAACGAGCGGTGGGGGCGACGGCGAGCGATGGAGGAGCGGGAGGGGGAGCAGGAGGAGGGAGGTGAAGAGGGTGGACAGTATTAGTAAAATTTGGACTAGCTTAAGTAAAAAAATTTCATAACTGATCTAGTCCCAATACTTGACTAATCCTGAGTGTACTTTGTAGTGCCTTTATCACAAACCTATGATCTGATCGATACTGAAATTGACTTTTTTTGTCGGAGTTGATGCCGTTTTTTGTTGTTGGTAAATTAGGGTTTTCTTGTGTTTTTCTGGTTAGGAAGGTTGTTATAGATTGGGAAAACTAGGGCACTGAGATTCCTAATGTGAAGGTTTCTTGATCCGCTTCGATTTTGACCTAATTGAGCTAGATTTGGAAGAGAGTGGACGTTCTTTGCACATCCTCAGATCAGGTTTATAGACGGCGGAAGTAGAAGCTACGGATATTTTTTACTTGGTTATCTGTGTCCGTGTCGTATACATTGAGACATACACTCCAAAATACAATAGGACATGCAATATGTTAGCTTTGCTTGAGCAAAAGCTCAATTTCCTTCTCTTCTTTAGTCCCACATCGGATGGACCAACCCCTCCTTGTGTACATATATTAGTTTCTCTTCTTTGCTTTCTTAAAGTTGTTGTGTGGGGAACCCCTTGGGCCACACGCGCGCGCCGCCGTCCGGCCCGGCTCGGCTCGGTTCGGTTTGGTTCGGTTCGGCGCGCGTAACGGATGTGGGTTCGCGCCCACATCTGCGGGCGCCGAATGCCGATTCGATTTCCTCTTCGGGTTCGGGCTGAGACCCTAAAATTCGTTTTGCTCCTTTTCAATTTTTTTTCCGTTTAATATTCTGAACGTTGAAAAATTAATTTATCCGTTACTATTTATTTTTGAACCGTTAATACTTTTTATGTCCAGGTTCATTCTCCATGTGTCTGTGTAACGGCTGAATTAATAGAAAATTAATTCAGACCGTTACATATTGGATGGAGTATTATATATATGAATGGTTTTCTTTGTAAACATCATCAGAAATATTTTCTCCAAACAATTGCTGCCAACATTCTGTTCTGTCCAATCTTCGTCCTTTCACTCGTCTCCAAGATCTGGGCAGAGCTAAGTCCTGGTCGTTCTCTCCGAGTCGTGTGCGGCTACGAGATACCGGTAGTGCGGGGGTTTTACCACTAGGAGCTTTGGGAAACGTCTGCGCACAGATCCCGAATCAACTCTTAGGGCAGTGCTTCGTGCACGACTTTCCCAGTGGCCGGTAACATCAATCTAATTTTTTTTTCTTGTCTTTTGATTCACAAAGTTTTCAATAAGAAAACGACAATTTTCTCTAACAATCTAAGAGTTGATTATATGTTAGAATTGTTCATCTAAATCTTGCTAGAAAAGTTCTGAAATATTGTTAATATACCATTATTTATTCTCTGCTAAAGAAAAAAAAAATTAAATAACCGTTTATTATATATATATATATTTCTCATCAGTTATGTCAATATTTGTTGCCTATTCTTGCTACATAACCGAAATTTTTGTTTGGGCATTCATTAATTCATAATATTGTAGCAACATATTATTGCCATAGTAACATAAAATTTTCTGGAACAAAGTTGATTAATAAATTAAAAGTTAATAGTTACTGTAGCATAGTTGATAATTTATCTATTGAAAATTTCAAAATTTCTGTCTACAACAAGCTTTAACTTGTAGAAAATTATTCTTACTGTAGCCAATATTGTTAAGTTGCAATAGTTTAATTTTTATTCTAGAAAATTCAATTTGCTTAATATTTACCATAGCAAATAACCATATTTAATATTTGTTTTTTGATCATAATCGTTAACTCAAAATAGTTGTTAGCAATTTGCTTCATTTCCTCAATTGATTTATTTGTTTACTTATCAAGTTGCTTACTATACTGTCAAATTGCAATTTTGCTTAAAGTGATTTAAAAATTGTTAGCACATTTGATAATTTTGTCAATTGCAATATTTTTATCACAAAATTTCTTTCAATTGTAACATAATTAATCACTTAGTATTTTTTCAAAGAAATCTAGGACCAAAAGAAAATAGTTTAGTAAAAGGAAATTGTAAATAAAATCTTCAAATCTAAAGTTTCAAAGTAGAGGCAAACTCGGACACAAGCCGAAAGGGTCCTTCTGTCAACCGGGTGTAAATAGCCCTAAGCGACACGGTACTTAAGAGTCTTCGGACCGCCGCTAGCTGGGAACCGGCCCCTACAGCTAACCTGAGTTGATCAACACTTGAAAAACTAAAGATTTTAAGATTGATTAGCAAAGACCACCTAAACTATTATCTTAGACATTGTTATTAAATAAATTTATATTTTTTCCGACTGCAAACATGACTGGTAAGGAGGAATTCTCTACTGCAAAACCTGTTAAGTTTGATGGCTCATACTTTAAAAGATGGCAGAGCCAAATAAAATTTTGGCTCACGACCTTAGGACTTATTTCAGCCATTGATTGGTCCACACCCATCACAAATGATTCTGATGATACTGAGTCTGACATAGGAGTGTCCACCTCCTCGAAACCAAAAACCCCTAAAGAGATAGACTTCCACTGCTTTCATAGAATTCTAAGCGCATTATCTAAATACTTGTATGATATATTTTTTGAATACAAGAGCGCTAAAGAACTTTGGAAATCCTTGGAAGATGAATACGGCTGTGATGATATCGGAATAGAAAGATTTAATTCTTCAACCTTTAATAGGTATTTTATGGTAGATAACAAGCCAATGAATGACCAGCTCCATGAATTCCAAGAATACCTTAGGCATATTCAAGCCAAAGGCACATCTTTCTCCAATGAGCATAAAATAACATGCCTAATAGACAAGTTACCTCCCTCTTGGTCTGATATTACTAAGGAACTTATCCATACACAAGGAGATCTTACCTACAATCAAGTCCTAAAGAAAATTAGAACCGAAGAACAAATTAGATTGAGGTCTAAGCCTAAGACTGAATCTAAAGCTAAGGTAAACCTTGTAGAAGGCCAAGGAAAACCCAAATCTAATTTTTATTATAAATCCAAAAAGAATTTCTTCAAGAAGAAGAAAAACTTTCAGCCTAACCATCATCACCAAGACCATAAACCTAGAAACTTCAGTCAGACTCAGGATCAAAAGAGATTTTGTTTTGTGTGTGGTAAAACAAACCATATGGCCACCAACTGCTACCATAGGAAGAAGGAAGCTGTCCAGACCTCCTACAAAGGAAAGGGCTCAGTTAGACCAGAAGCGAACATGCTTCACAAAGGTTCTTCGAGTTCCTTCAGGTCTGTAAGCTTTCAACCCCTTATTAACCTCTCTTACCATTCTGATGATTGGTGGTTGGTTTCTGGAGCTAATGTTCATGTTTCGTTTGATCGCTCATGTTTTTCAAACTATCAGGAATCAAGTGGAGGAGGTGTGACCCTAGGAGATGGCTCAACGGCACAAATTATTGGAAGAAAAAAGTTGACCTGAAGATGACATCAGAAATTTTTTTAACTCTTCATGATGTTCTTCATGTGCCGTCTGTCAGGAAAAACCTAGTTAGTGGATCCCTTCTTGTAGCCTCAGGATACAAAATTGTAATGGAGGCAAATAAAGTAGTATTTTCTAAGCATAACTCCTTTATAGGAAAAGGCTTTGTAAAAGACGATCTTTTCATTTTAAGCACAATGAATAAAATTTCTGATTGTTCTCTCATTGTCTCTAATATAGAATCTTCAAATGTTTGGCATGACAGACTAGGTCATGTGAACCTAGGTTCTATTAAAAGAATGATGACTTTAGATCTTATTTCCAAGACTCCAATAGATGACAAACACAAATGTGAGATTTGTGTTCAAGCCAAACACACTAAATTACCATTCAAATATGTAGAAAGAAATTCTGACCTTCTAGAACTTATCCATAGTGATGTATGTGACTCAAATATGATTTTGACCAGAGGCGGTAGAAAATACTTTGTTACGTTTATAGATGATTATTCAAAGTATTGTTATACCTACCTTCTCAAAACCAAAGATGAAGTTCTAGATAAATTTAAGGTCTACAAATCTGAAGCTGAGAATCAATTAGAAAAAAAGATTAAGATCCTTAGATCTGATCGTGGTAGAGAATATACCTCAAACGAAATAATTAATTTCTGTGAAGAACATGGAATAATTCATGAGGTAACTGCTCCATATTCACTTCAGTCTAACGGAGTTGCTGAACGCAAGAACCACACTATGTTAAATATGGTGAATGCCATGCTTCTCAGCTCTGGTGCTCCTGATAACTTGTGGGGAGAAGCCCTTTTAACTGCCTGTTACATTCTTAATAGGATTCCTAGTAAGACAAAATATAAGACTCTCTATGAGCTTTGGAAAGGTAGAGCTCCTAGGATTAATTACCTTAGAGTTTGGGGATGCCTTGCTAAAGTCGAAATTCCCAAACCTAAAAAGAGAAAGATTGGTCCCAAGACTGTAGACGCTGTTTTCATAGGATATGCCTTAGACAGCTATGCTAATAGATTTCTAGTGACTCACTCAGAAGTAAATGAAACATCTAACAATACCATTATAGAAGCAAGAGATGCAGTTTACTTTGAAAATATATTTTCTTTTAAGGATAGAAGTCCAATCTCTTCCTCCATACCCTCTACCAGTTCTCATGTCCTAATACCGAGCTCACAATCTGAACAAGACTTAGAACCAAGACGGAGTAAAAGGAATATGATTGAAAAAAATTTAGAAGAAGGATTCTTCACCTTTTTGATAGAGGGTGATCCCTCAACTTATGAAGAAGCAATGTCGTCTCCTGATGCTCCCTTCCGGAAAGAAGCCATTAACAGTAAATACAACTCCATTATGGAGAATAACACTTGGTTTCTAACAGATCTACCTTTAGGCAATAAACCAATAGGTTATAAGTGGATTTTCAAGAAGAAACTCAGAGCCGATGGTACTATAGAGAAATACAAAGCTAGATTAGTTGCTAAGGGTTTTACCCAGAAGAAAGGGTTAGATTATTTTGATACCTACTCTCCTGTAGCTAGGATCGCATCCATTAGAACTCTCTTGGCCTTAGCATCCATTCATGATATGCTAATCCATCAAATGGATGTAAAGACAGTATTTTTGAATGGAGATCTAGAGGAAGAACTTTATATGGACCAACCTGAAGCTTTTATTTCTAAAGGTCAAGAAAAGAAAGTTTGCAGACTAGTAAAATCCCTCTATGGCTTGAAACAAGCTCCCAAACAATGGCACAATAAATTTGACAAAGTAATTTGTGAATATGATTTCTTGTCAAATGAGTATGACAAATGTATATACTCTAAAGGTACATATAAAAGTTGTGTCATTTTATGCTTGTATGTAGATGACATCCTTATCCTAGGTTCATCACTGTAATTGATAAATATTACAAAGAACTATTTATCTAGCCAGTTTGATATGAAAGACCTAGGAGAAGCCAACTTAATTTTAGGAATGCAAGTGACCAAAGGCAAAGAGGGTTATACTCTATCTTTAGCACATTCAATTGAAAAAATGCTAAAAAAGTTTAAGTTATTTGATAAGAAACCTGTCCTTACTCCTTATGACAGCAGTATCGTACTAAAAAAGAATGAAGGATCACCTTTGAAACAACATAAATATTCACAGATAATAGGCTCCCTTATGTATATAACAAACATGACAAGACCTGATATTGCATTTGCTATTGGGAGACTAAGTAGATATACCAGTAACCCAAATCAGTCACATTGGACTGCCTTGGATATGGTATTTAGATATCTCAAGGGCACCCTAGATTACAAACTTTATTTTTCTAGGCACCCTGATATCATAGAAGGTTATTCAGATGCAAACTGGGTAACTGACTCACATGATATAAAATCTACTACCGGATATGTATTTACTCTAGGAGGAGCTGCAATCTCCTGGGGCTCTTGTAAGCAAACTATCATAGCTAGGAGTACAATGGACTCCAAAATGATAGCTTTAGATACAACTTGCACAGAAGCTGAATGGCTTAAAAATCTTATTATGCATATACCTGTTTCTCTTAGTCATGTTCCTGCAATTTCTATAAATTGTGATAATAAATCTGTTATTGAACTACTAAAGCATGATTCTGTGAATGCTAAGATGAACAGGCACCTGCAGCTGCGCTTCAAGTCAATAAAAAGCCTACTAGGCAAATATGTGGTTCTTGACTATATAAAGTCAGAAAAGAACCTTGCAGATCACTTGACGAAGGGTCTGTCTAGGACTTTGATCCTAGAATCATCGAGGGAGATGGGGTTAAGCCCATAAGTTAGTCACCAGTAGTGGCAACCCAACCGAGTCTGACTGGAGATCCCAAGAAGCCGGTTCAATGGGTAGAAACAAGCTGAACTTAGGTGACTTTATGGAACACTGACTCGAGATTAAAGTCTCATTAAAATAAAGCCCAAGCGGCTGTACATGTGTACAATGACTCCCCATCCCTATGGTGACAATGTTCCTGTGTGATATGGTTAGGATGAGGTTAAACTCTTAATAGGTCCAAGCTGTAATGCTGGGTTGATTCATATCACCAACCGTTAATGACTTACCTATATGAGAGGTCGTGAAAGTCGCGACTATGGGACATGGCGATCCAAGACAACTCTCATGAATGTGGAAAAGTGCGCATGGCCATTTAAAAGCGCCACCCGATAGACCAAGGACCTCTAGCGTACTATGTGTGCTATTTTTCTAAATCTGGTTCAAGAAGTCTGATTCAAGGCATAGTCCATCAAGCACTTCTTCAGATTAAGGCAATAGTCACTACGTGAGATTCAAGGCTGTAGTCCATCTCATCTATGCATAGTATTTTACTGCCCAGATGCTCTCTCTCTCTCTCTCTCTCTCTCTCTCTATTTACTTCACACTTATCTTTGTTTCGGAACTTGACATTTGGGGGGGGGGGGATTGTTAGCTTTGCTTGAGCAAAAGCTCAATTTCCTTCTCTTCTTTAGTCCCACATCGGATGGGCCAACCCCTCCTTGTGTACATATAGTAGTTCCTCTTCTTTGCTTTCTTAAAGTTGTTGTGTGGGGAACCCCTTGGGCCAGACGCGTGCGCCGCCGCCGCATTCCGGCCCAGCTCGGCTCGGTTCGGTTCGACGCGCGTAACGGGTGCGGGTTTGCTCCCACATCTGCGGGCGCCGAATGCCGATTCGATTTTCTCTTCGGGTTCGGGCTGAGAACCTAAAATTCTTTTTGCTCCTCTTCAATTTTTTTTCGTTTAATATTCTGAACGTTGGAAAATTAATTTATCCGTTACTATTTTTTTTTTGAACCGTTAATACTTTTTATGTCCAGGTTCATTCTCCATGTGTCTGTGTAACGGCTGAATTAATAGAAAATTAATTTAGACCGTTACATATTGGATGGAGTATTATATATATGAATGGTTTTCTTTGTAAACATCATCAGAAATATTTTCTCCAAACACTGCCAACATTCTGTTCTGTCCAATCTTCGTCCTTTCACTCGTCTCCAAGCTCTGGGCAGAGCTAAGTTCTGGTCGTTCTCTCCGAGTCGTGTGCGGCTACGAGATACCGGTAGTGCGGGAGTTTTACCACTAGGAGCTTTGGAAAACGTCTGCACACAGATCCCGAATCAACTCTTAGGGCAGTGCTTCGTGCACGACTTCCCCAGAGGCCGGTAACATCAATCTAAATTTTTTTTTCCTTGTCTTTTGATTCACAAAGTTTTCAATAAGAAAACGATAATTTTCTCTAACACAATCATCACCCACTAAAGCATGGGCGGATCTATTAAGAGTCGGGGCCATGGCCATCCCAATATTTGTAAAAATTGTTGATTACTATATTAATTTTTTTTTTCTAATTTTAAAATATACATTAGTTTGGTCCTCTAATGTACAAAGAATAAGCTAGCTCCAATGGTAGTTCTTTGTGTTTTCAATTAAGATGCACTAGTTCGATTCTCATTTATGTTAAATGCTTTACATATTTTAAAAATATTTATGTATAATTTTTTTGCTTCCTTTTTTGTAAAGATTTGGAAATATTGACTTTTTGTTGTTGTTGCTCATTCTGTTTGAGTTTTATTACATTTTTTTTGCTATTGAAGTTCAATTAACATGACAACTTTAATTTTTTTTATATGTAGTAACACAGTTCCTCGAGAATTTTAAAAAATTATTTAACATTAAATAGTTCCAATGCTTGTTCTTACTTGTTAACTCTGGGTTTAAAATTTTGCTATGTGAAAAGTGGTCTTCTCGCTTTTTAGTTCAAATTTGAGTGAGAGAACATCCGAGAAGAATACAACCGTATATTTGTGGTAGATATAGGAACCCATAGATTTGCGAAATATACCACTCTGGTTGACGGGTAGACTACGTGGTCAAGTATGGCATTAGAATTAGGAGACTGCTATGTTGCCCGTCTGCGGACTGGTCCGTCCGTCACGTGTCGTCTTCCCATTGACAGGTCAACATGTGGTAGGTCCAAGCTAGCAGGGGAGGCCAATGGAGTTTGGCCACGCGGCGGACGGACCAGTCCGCTTGCGGGCAAGTTAGCATTCTCCTTAGAATTAATGTACTTTATGTAAACTGAAAAGTGGAAGGTATTCGAGTGCTGAAGTGTAAGTGATATGACTAATAATCGCAGTTGGAGAACTATGCTGCAAGGAGACGAACATGTGGACAGAGAGACACCGGGACAACACCAAGTTTGGACAGCATTCTGGATTGTTCATGACGTGTTATACATGGCTTATATAGGCATGCCATTGACTTTGTGAAGTCCATGCTTCCTAGATGGCGATACTGAGTTGAATACAAGTATTGTTCTTCATTCCAAAATATATCCAGTTCTAGTTTGACAAAAAAAGGAAGGGCTAAAGCCTTCTCTCTCCATTTTTTTGGGTTTATTTCAGCTTTAGTCATTTGTTGGAAAAAGAAGACAATGAGTTAAAATATAAGGAAATAAGGTTGGATCTAAAGATACTTTAAGCTGACACATTATTGCAATATTTAACACAACTTAATCAAATAAATTATGCATCAACTTAATCATTTTCTTTTGGAGTCATTCATGCTATTCGGTGTTCATTCAAGTAAATGATAGCTACTTTCTATAGTTAGAGCTGTTTAGATAAAGCCAAAATCTTGAATAGTCTATTTTACGCTCCAGAGGTCTACATGATAGCCATTTGCTTACTAAAAAATAGTATCAGTAAAAATTTGAAAGATGTGTGATTTAAAATATATTGTTTGTTGGTATAAAAGAAAATATTATTAGAATCATTAGGAAGATTATGTGGTGGGTTTTGGAGAGGAAATATGTTTGAACTAGCGATATAGTGAGTGTTTTGAATAAATAAGGTGGATTTGTTACTATTGTGATGGCAAATATAGGAGGCTTACTTCAAGCAACAACAAGAAGTACTTTATTACCACATAGCTCTAGTCAGGGATGAACTTATGGGGCGCCATCAAAATAAAGTTCCATGATGTATGTTTGTTTGCATGAGTGATGACCACTAATTTGAGATAATTCACATATTCACCCTATGTCAAGAATGTAAAATTGTTTGTATACATATTGTAGGTTTTAGTATAGGCTTTAAAATTTGGAATTTGGTTTGTATTTAGGACACTCAATTGATTGTTAAGTTTTGATTTTAGGAAACCTTTGTATGTAGACTTTGTCACGTCGTTTCCGACGTCGACCGGAATGATTTTAGTCTTGAATTCAACTAACCGCTGTCCGTAATCTATAATTGAGCTAAAATCATTATAGGGGATGCCTAAGAGGCCTATAAGTCATGATTTAGTAACATAGTTGTGTCAGGCTTCTCTGATACGGGTTTCAGATTCCTCCGAACATCCTTAAGGACCATGTCCTGTGTAACACACTGTACACTAACAAAAATTATATTCTTTTTCGAAGCTTCAATTCATGTTCGTTTAGGTCTATTTCTAGTCCTAACGGCTACTTGAGCGATACTATCTTATTGCTCCTCTTTACCGGATGATCTATTGGTATTTAGGGATGCAACACCAAATTGGTTTCAGGTAAAACTAGAAGAGCAATGTTGAGAATGACAATACTAGGTATTAGGTAATGCTAATTTCCACTTAGGACTGGCATTTGGAAATATTGAGGAAATATGGACTGATATCACATATTTTAATAGGATCTCATATGGTATTAATGTATGGACCTGTAGAATATGAAAGAAAAGTCTGAGCCTTTGATAAGTCAATGAGTCATATAGGAGATGCTTATGTAAATGCACACATGGATCTATGCTCTTCGTTTGGTACACACATTCTCCACAGGGCCCTAACTAGGAAATTCATCTTTCAGGTCATCTCTCAATTTTCACCTTATTTCAATATATCATGTGGCCATGGTATCTCAAGTTATGGAGGGGTTAAAATTTTGCAGGAAGCAATCAATATGAGATGTAATATTTAGTCCCCTTTGTTTATTGAGCGTGTTAGTAATCAAACATCTGGTGTGTTAGTCAGCCTAGTCATTTCCGGTTGCACTTATGTATTCGAAGTTTTATGGTAGTGATCAATTGGAAGACTTGTTTCTTACGTCATATTGCCTTCCGCTCCCTGAATTGCTCTTTTCATTAGCTTCTCAATTACCAAATATTTTTCTTGTATATTTTTGGTTTAGAAGGCAGCCAAAGCAGCTCATGCTAACCTGTATTTGTTCATATTGATCTCAAATATTGAATTTCTGTTGGGTACCTGCAATCTGGCATCTAACCTCCAATCAGTGGCGGATCCAGGATTAGATTTCACTGGGGGCACAATCATAAAGAGTTCGAGGACAACGATTCCAAATTTTTTTTTTGGAATATAATAATATAATATAATATTAAATAGTATTATTTTTATACAATAAAGCATTACATTTCACAATTGTTCTCTATTAGTTTTCATACTTTGAAAGTGTTTAACTACAATATCATTTGCAATACTACTAAGCAACTTTTTTTTCTATAAAGTATACTTTCAAAAAAATTATTAAACGTTTGAATTTTTTTAGTATTTGTTATATTCCAATGTATTTTTAATTTGTAAAATAATTAGAAGGAATTCAAGTGTTTGTTAAATGTCCAGATAATTATTTAATTTAGCATACTTTAGAAGTATAAATTTAAAATATGCAATAGTATGTTTCTATGAATTCCTTCTAATTTAAAATTTCAGCTAATAAATTTGGAGTGGACATTATAACAAATACTAAAATTTGATAAAATAAAAATCATAGGGAGCCTGGCCCCCAGTCCTGTGCATGTGGATCTACCACTGTTTTCACCATCATATCATTCTGTTTTTGCTTTGCTTTGAATTTGTTTTTCTTGTATTATTTTTTTTAGTTTTATTCTCTCTTTTGGGATAAGTTTACTAAATTTTTCTTTAATTGGTTAAAACAAAAAATTTACATCTTGAAATTACTTTACCATGTAGTTGAAGTTAGCTGCGTTTTGTATTGGTACAAGTTAATGACGCATGTGTATTGGATGGGACAAGAGGAATTCTATCTATCATATTCGGGATATACATTTATAGCAACTGCTTATAAGCTCACGAGAATAATATTTAGCAAAGTTGCTCGCATTGCTGTGCAAGTTGTTGGCACTACTGAGTAAAAAAAGAAAAGAAAAATTCACTGGGGGGCACATGCGTCCGCCACTGCCTGCAATTGCCATCGCTTTATTTGTTTATACAGAACTCAAATTTGGCTTTTAGAGAATTAATTGTCTACAACTTTCTTCAATTTATTCTTTTTCCTTTTTCATGATGCTCTGTTGAGAGGGAACGGGGATGGATCTTCTTTGCTGATACAATTAATGTGTTTGGTGTTGGTTTTGCTCTTGTTTTCAAAAGCTCAAGTTTCCTTTTTCTTTCTTTAGTCCCACATCGGATGGACCAAAGCTTTCTTGTGTACATATATTAGTTTCTCTTCTTTGCTCTCTTAAGTTGTTGTGTGGGGAATCCCTTGGGCCACACGTGCGCGCCGCCGCCGCCGCCCGGCCCGACTAGGCACGCGTGACGGGTGCGGGTACGCGCCCACATCTGCGGGTGCCGAATGTCGATTCGATTTCCTCTTCGGGCTGGGACCCTAAATTTTTTTTTGCTCAGTTACGAATTGTTTTGAACCGTTATAATTTCCAGTGTCCAGGTTCATTCTTTTAATTCTCCTGTGTGATTAATTCAGACCGTTACCTATCAGTATTATATATGTGTCTGTTTTCTTTGTAAAAGACAAGAATTCTTTCTCTCCAAAAAATTGCTGCCAACAGATTTGTACTCCGTTCTTCGTCTTCATCTCCAAGCTCTGGGCAGAGCTAAGTCCTGGTCATTCTCTCCGAGTCGTGTGCTGTAATCCCCTGATTTTTTTTAAAATTTAAAAATTGGATTTTTCTGATTTTTCTGGAATTTTCTTGGAATTTTCTGTAATTTAAATCATCTGTTTTAATTTTTGAAGGATTTTTAAATATTATTAATTAATATTAAATACTATAAAAATAATATTTTATGGTGTAAAATAGAAATCTAGACATAGGGTAATTTTCCGGGAATTTATTGGACCCCGAAAATATTTTAAAAGTCCTAAAAACTATTTTATAATAGAACCCAAATTGAACCCTAAATAAACCGGGTTTATTTAATTAAACCAACCAAAACCCAAAACTTGAACCGGACCGGACCGGCCGGTCTACCCGAACCGGTCCAACCCTTATCGGGTCGGATCCGGGTCAGACCCGACCCGCCTGAACCCGAACCCGACCCGGATTCTTTCTCTTCCCCAACGGATCGAACGGCCGACCCTTGGCCTTCCGCCTCCGGCCGTTAAGCCACCGGCGGCCCTTCTCCTCCCTGCGCCGCCTCCGCTCCCGAACGCCCGGCTCCTCCTCTGCCCTCCCGTAACCGCCGACGGCCCCTCCATCTCCCTTCCCGCCTATAAGAACCCGCCGCCGCTGCTCTCAGCCCGACCCCGCTGCCCTACTCGCCGGTCGACTCCCCCGCCGGATCTCCCAGCCACCCGCCGCACTCCTCCAGACCCCGCCTCGCCGCCACCTCCGCCGAGCCTCGCCCCCGCCAGTCGCCTCCGCCCCGACAGCACCCCGAGAAGCAGCAGCAGCAGCATAGGGCCAGAGCCTCGCCGCCCGACGCCGCCAGAGCCCAGCCGACGACTGCCCAGCGCGCCGCCTCCTCCGGCCCTCGCCGCCTCAGCCGTCTCCGGCCTCCCTCCGGCTGTCTCCGGTCTCCGTAGTTCGAGCAGAAGCCCAAAACCCTAAAACCTAGGGTGGACACAGGACTCGACACAGGACACTTCGCGTCGTGTCGGACACGAGATATCTCGGGTTTTTCAGACCAGTTCAGGTACCCGTAACTTCTTGCTCGTAGCTCCGATTTTGATTCTGTAAATTGCATCGCGAAGCTTGTATGACCCTCTCGGTGCCCGTGCGAACCGCTCGGGGCATCGCGTCCTGTGGTGATCGCACACCGCGATCCAAAAACAGGAAAACCAACGCCCTGTTTTACCCCGGAACTGAGTACGCTCCGCCAAACGGGACGACTTGGTCGCGTGCGGTCGTCACAGATACGTGCGCGTCGTTGATACGGACGTGCGGGATTTCGCAGAAGCTGATTCGGATGTGCGTGCACACCGAAATCAGTGCGTATCCGCGGACACCGCCCCGTATCCGACTTTTCTGTTTCTCGCTGTAACTTAGTGTACACATGTCGGATCGAGACGAAACTTGCGTCATCGGACTCGTAGCAATACGCTGGTCCTGTGAGCCAAGTTTGGTTCGATTCTGAGAACTTTGACAAAATCGTGTGTCGTGGGCCCCACAGGCTCCACCCGACGGACGATTTTGAGAACGACTCATCGGAATCCAATTCTGGAAGTTCCGTTGGGTTCGTATCATCGTTCCTGACCTGTTGACACTAAGTTGGACTAATTTTGAGACCTTTGACCCTGACGCATTTTTCGGTGCAAAGCGGTCCACATTTGGACCCCGCCTTGATCCGAAACTGACGTTTTTGCCCTTGTCTCCAAATTGGACTCAAGGACGGGCGTTTCTAACTGATTGATATCTTCTGGACCTGATGGTGATGTTTGTTTCAGCAAACGAAGTACTGCCTGCAATTTCCGCTGAAGTCAGAGCTATAAATGGAGACAGAACCCAGGCAAGTATACCTTGCCAAATCCTGCAGTTTTGTTACTTATCTCCTGGATTTATTTTTTATTGTCTTGCAAGCTAGTTGTACAATATTTGCATGTTTCCCTTCGCAACTGTTACTTTCTTATAGTTCTTGATACTTGTTGATTTATTCTTGCTGCTCTAGTTTTATTTCCTTGTTTTGCGTGCATGTACATTATTTGCTCTTTCCTTGGATCACTACTTGTTCCATAGACATATTGTTTACTCTGCATTCCTGGAGTTGACTTGACTGATTTCTTAGTTCCTAGATGATTGTTATTGGACATTGACTACACTTGAGCAAAACTCGATTGTGAGTACCCATTGTACTGCAAGAGAGACTTGTTCATTTGACTACCTCCTTCGTGAGCTCCCGTTGAGCTGCGAAAGAGCCATACTATAGACTGTGAGTCCCCGTTGGACTGCTTTCTATAGGATCGTGATCTCCCATTGAGATGCGATTACCCAGATTGCTTGTAGTCAAGTTTGATAGCATCACTGGCATGCCACTGTCTTAGACGTAGTGTTTTCTCGTGTCTTATTTGCTTGTGTTTACTTTCTTCTCTATCTTGCATGTCATTTACTGTATTTGGCTCGTATTCTTTTGTATCTTGCTATGTCCCCTGAGGACCTGGTTTTGTTCTCCAGATTTAGCAGACGAGGAGTACCGCAGCTTACGAACCAGCACCAGACGAGAGTTTGATTGCAGTTGATGGCCCTGCTTCTTAGTTACTGTCTAGCATGTTTTAGTTATCTTTCTTGTCTTGATTTTTCTTGTTATCGGTAGTGGATTTGTCTCCACCCGACTTAGTATTCATTCTTGCTGGATATTCGACAGTATTTTACTTTCAGCATTTATTTCAGTTTTGTTTTAGTTCATGTTGTTCTATGGATGAGATTAGTAAACCCTGACTAATATAGTACAGCTTAAGTACGCTCCGATGGATCCATTAAATTGGGTTTGTCCATCGGTGTGTGCTGCTGGCCAATGCCACGTGTCTAGTCCCTCGATATTTTGGGACTGGGGCGTGACATGGTTTTTGTGGTGGCCCATGCAGGTCAACGACTAAAATTGTTCGGTTCCAACTTAGGGACCGAACAGGCCTGCAATAAGAATAGGATAAGTTTTAGGATCTCATCCACTTGCTTGAAACATTCTTGATATCTATATCAGATTCGAATCAATTTCTTGAATTGCATCCTGCCTTGATTCCTGAGCGCCTCTCATTGTTTATTTTGGTTGCAGAGTTATGGATTCACGAACAAACGACGAGGCTCCTGCAATATCACCACAAGATGTTGTGGTAACCAACGAAGATGAAGCGACACCAGTTGATGAAGGACGATCAGCTCAACAAGCAAGTCATCATGCCACGAGAATCCAGCAAGATAACATTCCACCATCGACGCAATTGCCCGTAATTCCACCAGGGCAGGCCATGGACGGGCAGCAGATGTTTCAAATGATCTATGCAATAATGCAAGCTCAACAAGAGGCTTGGAGTCGCAGCTTAGTAACCGTACTAGAGCAGGCACGACGGCCAACAATGGGTTCTATCACCAATTTTCGCCAGCTGAAGCCTCGTACCTTCTCAGGAAAAGAGAAGCCCACAGAAGTTCATGAGTGGCTCACCAACACACAACATCAATTAGAAGCAGCTGAACTTCCAAGGGAACGTTGGATGACTGCCGTTAGAATGCAGTTGACGGACAATGCTCATCACTGGTGGCTATCTGAAGAGACCCGGCTCGGACCAGACCGAGTCACTTGGGAAGAGTTCTCTAGACTCTTTCTGGAGATGTACATTTCAGCCATTGCTCGATCAGAACTTCGGGACAAGTTCAATCGCCTCACTCAGGACAATCTGACAGTGGAAGAGTACAACGCGGAGTTCATTCGTCTGAGTCATTTTGCCCCTACTTTGATTCAGACAGAAGAAGAAAAGGCTGAGAAGTTATTCGACGGACTAAACATTGAGCTGCAGAAACTGATTGGATCCGTTGCGCCTACATCTTATCCGGACGTCCTTGCTGCAGCACGACGCATGGAGCGCGTCATCAGGAGAGAGACCAATCTGAAGAGGTCATCCACATCAGCAATAGTCGGAGCACCACAGGAAGAAGTTGCAAAGAGACTTCACATTCACCAGCCACCAGAAGCATCTCCACAGGCAATACGTGTCTGTCCATATTGTCACAGGCGAGACCATATTGAGGACCAGTGCAGACGCAAAAAGAGATTATGTTTAGCTTGCGGATCCAGTCAGCATTTATTAAGGGAATGCCCAGAGCATCAAGAAAGAGCACCAAAAGTTAACCAACAAGTGTTACCAGTACCGAGGCCAAACTATCCAGCGTTGGGAGCACCACAAATGGAAGTTCAAGAAGTCCTACCACCAGCTTCAGGAGGGTATCAGCCGATGCCACCTTTGATACCCCAGGCACTGCTCTTCCAGCAGGCTCAGCAGCAGCAGAGGAATCGACGGCAATGACGCAGATAAGCCCTGACGATGACCTTGGAGAACGTGCAGACTCATGGAGTAGCTAATGCGCGTAAGTTCTTGTAGTTTTCTGTTTCTAGATCGTGCCTATTGGTTCGTGACCCTAGCCTCACCCTGATAATCTTAACTTGTTAATAATAGATAACCTAGTGATCACCTAGTAATTTTGCTGTTAATCTAATATGCTTTAAAAGAATAACCTGTTTTTCTAAAAACTGTAATTTCTAGATTTTCCACATTTGGGAAATTGCATAACATTTAATGCTTAGGGAAATAATTTTCCTAGGTATTACTCTCAACCTTGGAATTCCTTGATTTTGATGTGCTTCGAACAAATGGTTGTAACCGTGTCATCTCTGTTGACCGGTTATTCTTTGATTGCGAGGACGCAATCCTCTTAAGGGGGGTAGATTGTAATCCCCTGATTTTTTTTAAAATTTAAAATTTGGATTTTTCTGAATTTTCTTGGAATTTTCTGTAATTTAAATCATCTGTTTTAATTTTTGAAGGATTTTTAAATGTTATTAATTAATATTAAATACTATGAAAATAATATTTTATGGTGTAAAATAGAAATCTAGACATAGGGTAATTTTCCGGGAATTTATTGGACCCCGAAAATATTTTAAAAGTCCTAAAAACTATTTTATAATAGAACCTAAATTGAACCCTAAATAAACCGGGTTTATTTAGTTAAACCAACCCAAACCCAAAACTTGAACTGGACCGGACCGGCCGGTCTACCCGAACCGGTCCAACCCTTATCGGGTCGGATCCGGGTCAGACCCGACCCGCCTGAACCCGAACCCGACCCGGATTCTTTCTCTTCCCCAACGGATCGAACGGCCGACCCTTGGCCTTCCGCCTCCGGCCGTTAAGCCACCGGCGGCCCTTCTCCTCCCTGCGCCGCCTCCGCTCCCGAACGCCCGGCTCGTCCTCTGCCCTCCCGTAACCGCCGACGGCCCCTCCATCTCCCTTCCCGCCTATAAGAACCCGCCTCCGCTGCTCTCAGCCCGACCCCGCTGCCCTACTCGCCGGTCGACTCCCCCGCCGGATCTCCCAGCCACCCGCCGCACTCCTCCAGACCCCGCCTCGCCGCCACCTCCGCCGAGCCTCGCCCCCGCCAGTCGCCTCCGCCCCGACAGCACCCCGAGCAGCAGCAGCAGCAGCATAGGGCCAGAGCCTCGCCGCCCGACGCCGCCAGAGCCCAGCCGACGACTGCCCAGCGCGCCGCCTCCTCCGGCCCTCGCCGCCTCAGCCGTCTCCGGCCTCCCTCCGGCTGTCTCCGGTCTCCGTAGTTCGAGCAGAAGCCCAAAACCCTAAAACCTAGGGTGGACACAGGACTCGACACAGGACACTTCGCGTCGTGTCGGACACGAGATATCTCGGGTTTTTCAGACCAGTTCAGGTACCCGTAACTTCTTGCTCGTAGCTCCGATTTTGATTCTGTAAATTGCATCACGAAGCCTGTATGACCCTCTCGGTGCCCGTGCGAACCGCTCGGGGCATCGCATCCTGTGGTGATCGCACACCGCGATCCAAAAACAGGAAAACCAACGCCCTGTTTCACCCCGGAACTGAGTACGCCCCGCCAAACGGGACGACTTGGCCGCGTGCGGTCTTCACAGATACGTGCGCGTCGTTGATACGGACGTGCAGGATTTCGCAGAAGCTGATTCGGATGTGCATGCACACCGGAATCAGTGCGTATCCGCGAACACCGCCCCGTATCCGACTTTTCTGTTTCTCGCTGTAACTTAGTGTACACACGTCGGATCGAGACGAAACTTGCGTCATCGGACTCGTAGCAATACGCTGGTCCTGTGAGCCAAGTTTGGTTCGATTCTGAGAACTTTGACAAAATCGTGTGTCGTGGGCCCCACAGGCTCCACTCGACGGACGATTTTGAGAACGACTCATCAGAATCCAATTCTGGAAGTTCCGTTGGGTTCGTATCATCGTTCCTGACCTGTTGACACTAAGTTGGACTGATTTTGAGACCTTTGACCCTGACGCATTTTTCGGTGCAAAGCGGCCCATATTTGGACCCCGCCTTGACCCGAAACTGACGTTTTTGCCCTTATCTCCAAATTGGACTCAAGGACGGGCGTTTCTAACTGATTGATATCTTCTGGACCTGATGGTGATGTTTGTTTCAGCAAACGGAGTACTGCCTGCAATTTCCGCTGAAGTCAGAGCTTTAAATGGAGACAGAACCCAGGCAAGTATACCTTGCCAAATCCTGCAGTTTTGTTACTTATCTCCTGGATTTATTTTTTATTGTCTTGCAAGCTAGTTGTACAATATTTGCATGTTTTCCTTCGCAACTGTTACTTTCTTATAGTTCTTGATACTTGTTGATTTATTCTTGCTGCTCTAGTTTTATTTCCTCGTTTTGCGTGCATGTACATTATTTGCTCTTTCCTTGGATCACTACTTGTTCCATAGACATATTGTTTACTCTGCATTCCTGGAGTTGACTTGACTGATTTTTTAGTTCCTAGATGATTGTTATTGGACATTGACTACACTTGAGCAAACCTCGATTGTGAGTACCCATTGTACTGCAAAAGAGACTTGTTCATTTGACTACCTCCTTCGTGAGCTCCCGTTGAGCTGCGAAAGAGCCATATTATAGACTGTGAGTCCCCGTTGGACTGCTTTCTATAGGATCGTGATCTCCCATTGAGATGCGATTACCCCGATTGCTTGTAGTCAAGTTTGATAGCATCACTGGCATGCCACTGTCTTAGACGTAGTGTTTTCTCGTGTCTTATTTGCTTGTGTTTACTTTCTTCTCTATCTTGCATGTCATTTACTGTATTTGGCTCATATTCTTTTGTATCTTGCTATGTCCCCTGAGGACCTGGTTTTGTTCTCCAGATTTAGCAGACGAGGAGTACCGCAGCTTACGAACCAGCACCAGACGAGAGTTTGATTGCAGTTGATGGCCCTGCTTCTTAGTTACTGTCTAGCATATTTTAGTTATCTTTCTTGTCTTGATTTTTCTTGTTATCGGTAGTGGATTTGTCTCCACCCGACTTAGTATTCATTCTTGCTGGATATTCGACAGTATTTTACTTTCAGCATTTATTTCAGTTTTGTTTTAGTTCATGTTGTTCTATGGATGAGATTAGTAAACCCTGACTAATATAGTACAGCTTAAGTACGCTCCGATGGATCCATTAAATTGGGTTTGTCCATCGGTGTGTGCTGCTGGCTAATGCCACGTGTCTAGTCCCTCGATATTTTGGGACTGGGGCGTGACATGGTTTTTGTGGTGGCCCATGCAGGTCAACGACTAAAATTGTTCGGTTCCAACTTAGGGACCGAACAGGCCTGCAATAAGAATAGGATAAGTTTTAGGATCTCATCCACTTGCTTGAAACATTCTTGATATCTATATCGGATTCGAATCAATTTCTTGAATTGCATCCTGCCTTGATTCCTGAGCGCCTCTCATTGTTTATTTTGGTTGCAGAGTTATGGATTCACGAACAAACGACGAGGCTCCTGCAATATCACCACAAGATGTTGTGGTAACCAACGAAGATGAAGCGACACCAGTTGATGAAGGACGATCAGCTCAACAAGCAAGTCATCATGCCACGAGAATCCAGCAAGATAACATTCCACCATCGACGCAATTGCCCGTAATTCCACCAGGGCAGGCCATGGACGGGCAGCAGATGTTTCAAATGATCTATGCAATAATGCAAGCTCAACAAGAGGCTTAGAGTCGCAGCTTAGTAACCGTACTAGAGCAGGCACGACGGCCAACAATGGGTTCTATCACCGATTTTCGCCAGCTGAAGCCTCGTACCTTCTCAGGAAAAGAGGAGCCCACAGAAGTTCATGAGTGGCTCACCAACACACAACATCAATTAGAAGCAGCTGAACTTCCAAGGGAACGTTGGATGACTGCCGTTAGAATGCAGTTGACGGACAATGCTCATCACTGGTGGCTATCTGAAGAGACCCGGCTCGGACCAGACCGAGTCACTTGGGAAGAGTTCTCTAGACTCTTTCTGGAGATGTACATTCCAGCCATTGCTCGATCAGAACTTCGGGACAAGTTCAATCGCCTCACTCAGGACAATCTGACAGTGGAAGAGTACAACGCGGAGTTCATTCGTCTGAGTCATTTTGCCCCTACTTTGATTCAGACAGAAGAAGAAAAGGCTGAGAAGTTCTTCGACGGACTAAACATTGAGCTGCAGAAACTGATTGGATCCGTTGCGCCTACATCTTATCCGGACGTCCTTGCTGCAGCACGACGCATGGAGCGCGTCATCAGGAGAGAGACTAATCTGAAGAGGTCATCCACATCAGCAACAGTCGGAGCACCACAGGAAGAAGTTGCAAAGAGACTTCACATTCACCAGCCACCAGAAGCATCTCCACAGGCAATACGTGTCTGTCCATATTGTCACAGGCGAGGCCATATTGAGGACCAGTGCAGACGCAAAAAGAGATTATGTTTAGCTTGCGGATCCAGTCAGCATTTATTAAGGGAATGCCCAGAGCATCAAGAAAGAGCACCAAAAGTTAACCAACAAGTGTTACCAGTACCGAGGCCAAACTATCCAGCGTTGGGAGCACCACAAACGGAAGTTCAAGAAGTCCTACCACCAACTTCAGGAGGGTATCAGCCGAGGCCACCTTTGATACCCCAGGCACTACTCTTCCAGCAGGCTCAGCAGCAGCAGAGGAATCGACGGCAATGACGCAGCTTACGAACCAGCACCAGACGAGAGTTTGATTGCAGTTGATGGCCCTGCTTCTTAGTTACTGTCTAGCATGTTTTAGTTATCTTTCTTGTCTTGATTTTTCTTGTTATCGGTAGTGGATTTGTCTCCACCCGACTTAGTATTCATTCTTGCTGGATATTCGACAGTATTTTACTTTCAGCATTTATTTCAGTTTTGTTTTAGTTTATGTTGTTCTATGGATGAGATTAGTAAACCCTGACTAATATAGTACAGCTTAAGTACGCTCCGATGGATCCATTAAATTGGGTTTGTCCATCGGTGTGTGCTGCTGGCCAATGCCACGTATCTAGTCCCTCGATATTTTGGGACTGGGGCGTGACATGTGCGGCGACGAGATACCGGTAGTGTGGGGGTTTTACCACTAGGAGCTTCGGGAACTTCTGCACACAGATCCCGAATCAACTCTTAGGGCAATGCTTCGTGCACGACTTCCCCAGAGGCCGGTAACATCAATTTAAATTTTATTTTGTACTTAGAAAGTTTTCAATAAGAAAACAATAATAATTCTAACAATCTAAGAGTTAAATTTTGTTAGAATTGATTTACTGTTAGTTTAAGTTTATAATTGCTTCAATTGTTTCAATAGTTACTGTTAGAAAACTTCTATACTTTTTGATCACAATTTGCTTACTGTTAGAAAAAATTTGGAAAACTTCTATACTGTCTTAATCACTTAGTAACTATTGAAGCAATTTTGCTTAAAGTACTGTTAGAAAACTTCTATACTTTTTGATCACAATTTGCTTACTGTTAGAAAAAAATTGGAAAACTTCTATACTGTCTTAATCACTTAGTAACTATTGAAGCAATTTTGCTTAAAGTACTGTTAGAAAACTTCTATACTTTTTTTATCACAATTTGCTTACTGTTAGAAAAAATTTGGAAAACTTCTATACTGTCTTAATCACTTAGTAACTATTGAAGCAATTTTGCTTAAAGTATTGTTAGAAAACTTCTGGAAATTTTTTTTGCTTAATATACCATTTTGTCAATTGCTTAATAGTTTTAATATACAATTGATGCTAAAACTTCTAGAAATTTCAATTGCTACAAAACTTCTACAAATTTCAATTACTTATCAAGTTGCTGACTATTCTGTCAAATTGCAAATTTGCTTAAAGTATTTTTAAAATTGTTAGCACATTTGATAATTTTGTCAATTGCAATTTTTGATCACAATTTGCTTCATTTTTTTTTCCACTTACCTTTTTGGAAGCAATCTAGGACCAAAAAGAAAATAGTTTAGTAAAAAGGAAATTGCAAATAAAATCTTCAAATCTAAAGTTTCAAAGTAGAGACAAACTCGGGCACAAGCCGAAAGGGTCCTTCTGTCAACCTGATGTAAATAGCCCTAAGCGACACGGTACTTAAGAGTCTTCGGACCGCCGCTAGCTGGGAACCGGCCCCTACAGCTAACCTGAGTTGATCAACACTTGAAAAACCAAAGATTTTAAGATTGATTAGCAAAGACCACCTAAACTATTATCTTAGACATTGTTATTAAATAATTTATATTTTTCAGACTGCAATCATGACTGGTAAGGAGGAATCCTCTACTGCAAAAGCTGCTAAGTTTGATGGCTCATACTTTAAGAGATGGCAGAGCCAAATAAAATTTTGGCTCACGACCTTAGGACTTATTTCAGCTATTGATGGGTCCACACCCATCATAAATGATTCTAATGAAACTGAGTCTGACATAGGAGTGCCCACCTCATCGAAACCAAAAATCCCAAAAGAGATAGACTTCCACTGCTTTCATAGAATTTTGAGCGCATTATCTGAATCCTTGTATGATATTTTTTTTTTGAATACAAGAGCGCTAAAGAACTTTGGAAAGCCTTGGAAGATGAATACGGCTGTGATGATGCCGGAATAGAAAGGTTTAATTCTTCAACCTTTAATAGGTATTTCATGGTAGATAATAAGCCTATGAATGACCAGCTCCATGAATTTCAAGAATACCTTAGGCATATTCACGCCAAAGGAACATCTTTCTCCAATGAGCATAAAATAACATGCCTAATAGACAAGCTACCTCCCTCTTGGTCTGATATTGCTAAGGATCTTATCCATACACAAGGAGATCTTACCTACAATCAAGTCCTAAAGAAAATTAGAACCGAAGAACAAATTAGATTGAGGTCTAAGCCTAAGACTGAATCTAAAGCTAAGGTAAACCTTGTAGAAGGTCAAGAAAAGAAAGTCTGCAGACTAGTAAAATTCCTCTATGGCTTGAAATAAGCTCCCAAACAATGGCACAATAAATTTGACAAAGTAATTTGTGAATATGGTTTCTTGTCAAATGAGTATGACAAATGCATATACTCTAAAGGTACATGTAAAAGTTGTATCATTTTATGCTTGTATGTAGATGACATCCTTATCCTAGGTTCATCACTGGAATTGATAAAATTACAAAGAACTATTTATCTAGCCAGTTTGATATGAAAGACCTAGGAGAAGCCAACTTAATTTTAGGAATACAAGTGACCAAAGACAAAGAGGGTTATACTCTATCTTTAGCACATTCAATTGAAAAAATGCTAAAAAGATTTGAATTATTTGATAAGAAACCTGTCCTTACTCCTTATGACAGCAGTATTGTACTGAAAAAGAATGAAGGATCACCTTTGGAACAACATAAATATTCACAGATGATAGGCTCCCTTATGTATATAACAAACAGGACAAGACCTGATATTACATTTGCTATTGGGAGACTAAGTAGATATACCAGTAACCCAAATCAGTCACATTGGACTGCCTTGGATAGGGTATTTAGATATCTCAAGGGCACCCTAGATTACAAACTTCATTTTACTAGGCACCCTGATATTATAGAAGGTTATTCAGATGCAAACTGGGTAACCGACTCATATGATATAAAATCTACTACTGGATATGTATTTACTCTAGGAGGAGCTACAATCTCCTGGGACTCTTGTAAGCAAACTATTATAGCTAGGGGTACAATGGACTCTGAAATGATAACTTTAGATACAACTTGCACATAAACTGAATGGCTTAAAAATCTTATTATGCATATACATGTTTCTCTTAGTCCTGTTCCTGCAATTTCTATAAATTGTGATAATAAATCTGTTATTGAACTACTAAAATATGATTCTGTGAATGCTAAGATGAACATGCACCTGCAGCTGCGCTTCAAGTCAATAAAAAGCCTACTAGACAAATATGTGGTTCTTGACTATATAAAGTCAGAAAAGAACCTTGCAGATCACTTGACGAAGGGTCTGTCTAGGACTTTGATCCTAGAATCATCGAGGGGGATGGGGTTAAGCCCATAAGTTAGTCACCAGTAGTGGCAACCCAACCGAGTCTGACTGGAGATCCCAAGAAGCCGGTTCAATGGGTAGAAACAAGCTGAACTTAGGTGACTTTATGGAACACTGACTCGAGATTAAAGTCTCATTAAAATAAAGCCCAAGCGGCTGTACATGTGTACAATGACTCCCCATCCCTATGGTGACAGTGTTCCTGTGTGATATAGTTAGGATGAGGTTAACCTCTTAATAGGTCCAAGCTGCAATGCTGGGTTGATTCATATCACCAACCATTAAGGACTTACCTATATGAGAGGTCGTGAAGGCCGCGACTATGGGACAGGGCGATCCCAGACAACTCTCATGAATGTGGAAAGTGCGCATGGCCATTTAAAAGCGCCACCCGATAGACCAAGGACTTCTAGCGTACTATGTGTGCTATTTTTCTAAATCTGGTTCAAGAAGTCTGATTCAAGGCATAGTCCATCAAGCAGTTCTTCAGATTAAGGCAATAGTCACTACGTGAGATTCAAGGCTGTAGTCCATCTCATCTATGCATAGTATTTTACTGCCCAGATGCTCTCTCTCTCTCTCCCTATTTACTTCACTCTTATCTCTGTTTCGGAACTTGACCTTTGGGGGGGGGATTGTTGGTTTTGCTCTTGTTTTCAAAAGCTCAAGCTTCCTCTTTCTTTCTTTAGTCCCACATCGGATGGGCCAAAGCTCTCTTGTGTACATATATTAGTTTCTTTGCTCTCTTAAGTTGTTGTGTGGGGAACCCCTTGGGGAACCCCTTGGGCCCCCGCCCGGCCCGGCTCGGCTCGGTTCGACGCGCGTAACGGGTGCGAGTACGCGTCCACATCTGCGGGCGCCGAATGCCGATTCGATTTCCTCTTCGGGTTCGGGCTGGGACCCTAAAATTTTTTTTGCTCCTCTTCATTCTTTCATTTATTTTCTGAACGTTGGAAATTAATTTCATCAGTTACGAATTGTTTTGAACCGTTATAATTTTCAGTGTCCAGGTTCATTCTTTTAATTCTCCTGTGTAACGGCTGAATTAATCAGAAATTAATTCAGACCGTTACCTATCAGTATTATATATGTGTCTGTTTTCTTTGTAAAAGACAAGAATTCGTTCTCTCCAAAAAATTGCTGCCAACAGATTTGTACTCCGTTCTTCGTCTTCATCTCCAAGCTCTGGGCAGAGCTAAGTCCTGGTCATTCTCTCTGAGTCGTGTGCGGCGACGAGATACCGGTAGTGCGGGGGTTTTACCACTAGGAGCTTCGGAAACGTCTGCACACAGTTTCCGAATCAACTCTTAGGACAGTGCTTCGTGCACGACTTTCCCAGAGGCCGGTAACATCAATTTAAAATTTATTTTGTACTTAGAAAGTTTTCAATAAGAAAACAATAATAATTCTAACATTTGGTTCCTTTTCATGTTTACTTGCATGTGTATTTCAGGAACATAGAACATAAGGTAATACCTACTGGAATTATGTAGTGTTCACCATGAATAGTTGTACCTGAAATTATGATTATTGAGGTCTCTGCGTTGGGAATGTATTTCAAGATAAATGCGCTATTCACCTTGTGAAGAATCAGACATTTCATAGTAGGTTCAAGCATATTGAAATTCGGTATCATTGGATACGGGATATTGTGGAAAAGAAGAAAACGTCCTTGAGAAGATTCATACAGATGACAACGGAGCAGACATGTTCATAAAGATTCTTCCAAGAGAAAAGTTTGAGTACTGCGGGCGGATCATCGGGATGACGACCCCCTCCACATAGTTGTGAATGGAGAGATTTGTTGGAGTGGGTGGAGTTCCCAACCTATGTGGAGAATACCCCAGAGTGCGACGAGTGCCATCCATGTGTCGGAAAAGCTCTAAAAGTACATCGAGCATCGTGTTTTGGAACATTTATGGCTCATGCAATATACAACAATATGAAAAAATAAAAGAAAAAAATGTGGCAAGAGTACAATTGCAACTTTGGAGAGGAGACGGAAGGATTGGAGGCCGTTTCGGAGAAGGAGATCAATTTATGGTATTTCTCATTGTCTTTTTTCTTCGTGGTTGTAATCTATTTTTTGTTCCAAAGAGTTGCGGTGATCCGTGTTAGATCAGTGAGGAGCTTGTAGAGGATATAATCTCTTTATTTCATTAGTGGAGGTTCTTCAGGATTGGACTCCGATCGTCCCGTAGTTTTTTCTATCTGGATTTTTCACGTAAAAATCTCTGTGTCTGCGATTTGTGTTTGATATTTTTTGGGTTTGTACGTTTTGCTCGGTTCTCTCGCAGGTACTCCCTGATTTGGGAAACGGTTTTCGTATTTCGTTTCCAACATGGATAACCCGACACAGGAATCTGAGTCCAATCCAATTTTTGATCGGGTTCAAATATTTTAATTCGAGTCCAAAATCGAATATCTTCAACTCAAACTCAACCCATTAACGAATTTATTCGATCGGATTCAGATTCAGTCTGTTCGAGTTGCACATCTAGTAATAAAGATGAAAAAAGTGGGCGTGAATTCGAGATGTAGTCTAAATGTGAAATGAAAATAAAAACAGGAGAGAATCTTTGTTTTGCATGCCTGAGGGCAGACAATATTAATGAACGAAAAGAAAAGCTTTGGATCCTTCTTTGCTTGTATGGAGCCACTTGCATCGATAGATAAGACTGTCAGGTTTCCAACTACTGCACTTTACCAAACGAATTAGATACAATAAAGGAGTCATGTAGTTGATTCCAGAAATTTGGGCAAGAGGATTTTTTTTTTTGTGGATATCCGACAGTACGTACAGAAATTTATGCACGCTGTATTATATGTTATTTGGACCACTGTTTCACATCTGTTTTACGGTTTGATTTCGAGATCCCCCGTCTAACCAGAAAAATTATACCTCTTTTCGCTGACCACAAGAAACAATTGAGTTCGATAGTTATTGATGTTGTATCACTCTCCTAAAAAAATAAGGCCTACGAATAGCTGGTTACTAAAAATAAATAAATAAAATATAATTCAAAAGATTCCATCATTGACGTATAAATAAATATACTAATTAGTAGTATTTGTATTCTTTCTATGGTTCTACATGATAAATCAGTACGAATATAACCTAGTCGAACTTTGAGCTAAAGGTCTTTTGACTTTCGTCTAGACCATGACGGCCAATGCTCCTAAGATCATATAAACAATACGGCAGAAAAAGAAGATTTGTTGCAATGTATCTCTCGAGATTTAAATTAATCGTATTTAGTATATGTTTA